>CAHIKZ030000218.1:390000-427500 GCA_903632075.3 Acanthosepion pharaonis | reverse complement strand
AAATATAGACAGATACTGAAAGGCCGAAACGTTGTAATAAACATGGCGACAAAGATGAGGACAATAGTCCGAATAATGTACATAATACCTCATCTTAGATATATAGACAAGAATGCATTGCTAATAATGTTTTTTTTGTTTTGTTTTTAACAAAAATATTACTAGTAATAATAATAATATATAGTAATATATATTTAATTATTTATATTAGTTTTATAAACATGAATTGCTAGTATCTTTATTAAAAAATGTATTTCAATCTCAGCTGATTGATGTTATATTCAACACCTTTACTCCAGAGTCTCTGTAATTGTTCGGTTCATTCGCCAAGAGGTGTCAGCAAATGTCTCATTTTTCTTGTATTCGTTATTTTTATATTAAATTAAAAATAATTTATGCATACGTTTAATTGTGTTGCGTTGATTTTTGTTATTTGTGTGTGCGCGAAAGTGTACGTGTTTGTGCGCGCGCGTGTTTATGCATGTGTGTGTAAGCCTGTACGTGTGTGCATGTGCACATGTGTAGGATGTCGTCTCGGTTAATTTTCTTCTTCTCCTTACACTCTCTCATTATTCGTTGTCTTTCTTTTCTTTATCTTTCGGCTTTGAGTGGGCACCTCGACGTGGTGTAATGATTAGCACGCCTGTCTCGCTAAAACTATTACAACCGAGGACTGAGTTCGATCCTAACCTCGGCGTAGTGTAATTGTTAGCAAACTTGTCTCGATAAAACAGTTGCGACCGGATAGTGAGTTCGACCTTCACTGGGTGCCTCGTACTTTCGGACTAGTTGCCGAAGAATGATAGGAGACTGATGGGGCGATAGTTAGATTGGTCAGAACGGTCTCCATAGTTCTTACAGATCGGGACGGCAGGTGAGGACTTCCAAAGAGGCTGGAAAGCAAGAATCGGCAAGGTAATAGTTGTAAAGTTTGGAGAGAACTGGTACCAACTCTGGGGCAGATTTCTTTAGGACTACGGTTGGTATCCCGTCAGTACCACTTGTTTTATGAGAGTCTAATTTCGAGATGATGTCTAATACCTTCGAAAGGGTTACGCACATCTCAATCTGTATAGACTGAATGTGTCCATTGGTAAAATCCGTGAATTACCATTTTTATTGATGTCCTTCTCAGTATCATAAGATTCTGATACTAGAGCAGGACGACTTGTGCTAGAACTCCGAGGCAGGCTGCAACCGTCCACGAATGGGCTGATACCGGCCGCTGATGAGTGTCCAGAAGTGGAGGCTAGAGGTTCTGATTCAGAAGGAATGATCTTAAACTCGAGGGTTTCTGCAGTGCGACTTAGCGATTGGCAAGATTTTGGCGCACTGTAAAAATCTCCGGAACCACTTATATTCTTGTACAAAATCAGGTGTGGATAACCCGGATGAGTCGTTTGTTGAGTTAGATGAGAATTTCCAAGCAAAGCACCCAGCCTTATCTACTGAGGGTGTCAGGGCTTCGAATTGCCTGAATAGAGTAGGGATTGATGATTTGCTATAGATGAGCACACTCTTGCAGAGCCGCTAATAATCTTCAAACCTGCGAGGTGCAATACGTTGTTTCATCCTAACAGCATAATAATAGCGGAAGAGGAAGCAGGTAAGAACCGGGAAATGAAAGCGATTTAACTTGGTATTTTCTTGCTGAGGTGAAATCCTCGATGCCGGCTTTTAACCCAGGAGGGGACCCCAGACGCAGATATTTGTACGAGATGATTAAAAACCACATTATAAGGGACATCGCAAAGGCAATCACAGAACGAGTCCCAGTCTGTGCGTTAATAACAGACAGATATTCTGTTAGTAGGATGGTCATGGCTAGCGTTGAAGAGGAAGGAGATGTTAACAGACACCATCGCGTTATCAGAGTTGCCAAGATGGAAGAGCTGCGTAGAGCAACAAGAACCAGGGATGATGGTAAAACAGAAATTGAGAAGGGAAGCGTTACTGTCAGGGTTACGCATAGGAAAATCAACCACTTGCGTGAGTAATTGAATGATAATAAAGCTAAGGGTTTGGATGCCAGCAATGTCAGTCACAGACTGTTTAAGCCACATGGTATGGTGGGCGTTAAAGTCACCGAACGCGAATATGTTTGCAAGCGGATGTAGAAAGATGGCTTTGTTTATATTATCAGAAATGCTGCCGAGTACACAATAGTCTCAAGAGGAAGGGGGACGATAGAGAAAGAAGCATTTGCTTACTGAATTAAGGAGCGGTAGACACATACAGGAATGCTCTGAGATTCCAGGGAGAGTTTTCTAGTCTTTCTAAGAAGTGGAAAGCAGCTAGAAAACAAGAAATGCTCAAAGAGAATAACGAATTAAGGTCAGTCTCATGGAGAGCTAATATATCAGTATATATATATATATATATATATATATATATATATATATATATATATATATAAGCATTAGACATATTTTAATTGTGCATCACAGACAGTTGAGTGTTCACTTCTACAAGAAGTGAGTGTTAGCCCAAGGTTATTTTAGTAGTATCCCTCTTCCCACTTCGTGCGGCCGTAAGAATTTTCACTCCTGGCCTAAACTTTCGGCTAAGTAACCATATGACAAAGAATATCATCGCCCGTCATCCTTGTTTGTATCTCTTGGAATTTAATTTTTACCGCTTTTCCTGAAAGTTAAAAGGTGGGGCAGGAGTTCAGAATTTAAATCTTCAGGTCTAAAAACGAATAAAACTGACAGTCGCCTCTCGCTGCTTACCTCAGTGTCCACTTATATATATATATATATATATATATATATATATATATATATATATATATATATATATATATATATATATATATATATATATATATATAAGAAATGGACAAGGTCCGACAATTTATTTATTAAAGATATTTTTTTTTTTATTATGTTTTAACGTTTATCTATAAAATAACAACGTTAAACATAATAAAAAAAAAATCCTAATAAATATATATATATATATATATATATATATATATATATATATATATATATATATATCCAGGTACAGTGAGAACGAAAAAGAGTACACTTGCAACGTTCGCAACGTTTAATTTAAAAAAATTAATAATGTTTCCCTCAGGCGATAATCACATTGATACGCGTTGAAATACGATCGCAATTGTGTAGCGATTTTAATATGTTTTCGTTTTAATATCCTAAAATAAATAATATATATAATATATATAATATCCTAAAATAAATAATATATATATATATATATATATATATATATATATATATATATATATATATATTGGACATAATTTTTCAGAATTTCTCTTCAAACATCATATATTTTATCGTCAACATGAAAAAAAAGAAAAAAGTTCGTTTGCTTTCTTTCTCATGAGTTCAATCTTGGCCATCATGCTTCTCAAACTGCTGCCAAGATTAACAGTGAATTGGGTGAAGGATCTGCTTGCCATCAGACAATAGGGTCCTGGTTTCTGAAGTTCCGCAGTAGGGAGCCGAGTCTTCAAGTTCAAGGTGATAGAGGACGTTCATTTGCAATTGTCATTCAACATCTGTAAACGCTAGTAAAACGAATCCACGTCAAATTTTCAAAGTAATGTCTCAGATAAAGGTTGAAAAATGGATTCCAAAACTAGCGTGGCTGTGGTAGCTGGGACTGTGTAATTTTTTTCATTTCGTTCATATGTACGCGTATGAGAACACCATTTAAATACACATCTTGTTTTACAATCCCGAAATCCTGGGTATGACGATAAACTACACCCGGAGGGGTTTCAGGAGTGTGGATCCATCTCTTTAGCATTTCAACAATATCGGAGAATCTCAATAAAATTGACAAGGTGAGGAATCCCTATAAATGAATCAAGAAAAGTCAAATAGGCTGACGTTTTGAGGTGTGCTTAATGCTGCATCTGAGAAATTCGGATGATCCAGTATTTGATCGAATACTAATTTGTGATGAGAAATGTATTATTTTCAATAATAGTAAACGATCGGATTGATCATGACGAAAGACCCAAATATTTTCCAAAATCGAAATTGCATGAATTGAATTTTATGCTGACCGTACGGTGATCCATCATTGGCGTAATGCACTGGAGATTTCTGGAATCTAAGCAGAGCATCACTGCCAAAGTTTACTGCAAGGAAATCAATGAAATTCTTGGCCAGTTAAGCAAAATACGACCGGTACTGGCTAATCAACGGGGTTCAATTCTGCTTCAAGACAATGCTCGACATGTTGCCAGGATGAATCTACAGAAACTTGGCATGCGAGAATTTCATACATCCACCATATTCGTTTTATTTCTCGTTTACGGACTCGCATTTTTCAAGCATCTCGACAATTTTTAAGCCGAAGGATATTCCGTTGCAACGAAGCTGCAGAAACGGCATTCAAAAAATGTATTGTCGTCCACGCCTGTAGAGTTTTATTGTAAAGGCATAAATAACCTTGTAACTCGATGGCGGAAATGCATAGATGTCTATGGACCGTATTTAGATTTATTCAAACACTGTTTACATACATTAATTCTGGAATAAAAGTTTATTCTAAAATCGGACATTATTTTCAGAACAAATTAATAAAGAAAATGTTCTAACGAACAAAATTCTGGATATTTGAAATAGTGATCGCTGTCAATATAAATTAATTCTAAGTCCGTAAAAATGAAACCGTTCATTTTTAATGGCCTTAGAGAACCTATTTTTGTCTTCCATCAGCATGGCTGATTCTAACCTCCAAGAGATTATCTCATTGTGCCTTCTTTGGCTAAAGTTTTCCTGTCATATAATGTAGATAGAATTATATTGAATTAATTGCTAGGTCAGCTGCAAGAAAAGCTGACTGACTATGCCGTGGCAAACACATTTTCTTGTCAGAATCTATCTTACATATTTATAAGTATGTTTCCCTTTAAAAGTAATAGAACCGTAATAGAAGTGCTTAGAACGTTCGCATTCTAACCACGAGACCTGGGTTCGAATCTCACCATTGTTATTTATCAGGAAGGAGACGGGGGGCGGGCGGCACCTTTGGAAAGTGTCTAAAAACCATAACACGAGTTGACCCAAGCCTTGTGAGTGAAATCGTGTAGATGCAACCTTTGGGTACCAATGATAGCTGAGCTAGCATGAAGGCTTGAGCCCGCTGGCCTTTTTCAAATTGTTGATGACGCTAAATAACACGCTCTTTCCCAGAAACTTTCACATTCTAACCATGAGACCCGGGTTCGAATCTCACCATGGTTGATTTATCAGGAAGGAGACTTACTGATGTCATCGGACTGGAGGGGTGCGTGCATTTCTTCATTAATAAAAGATAGACTAGAAATCACGGCTAAGAATTCCTAAATTTAATTTTATCTTGTTAATGTCCCACAGAACGCCATGAATTCAGAATGCTGAATTAGAACCTGTAACTCAGCATAATTACAATATAAACCACAGGTGAGCTCTCTGGCTGGGGAATAAACACAAATGTGCCTGCGCAAACGTCTGCAATAGGGATATATTTTGAAAAAAAAATATTGCCAGCAATAAAAATCTTGCCGGTATTAAATAACCCATTGAGGATGACATGCCATTAAACAAAACAAACCAAAGCAAAACTTAATAATTTTTTTATTTTGTTCTCTTATTCTTTTGCACTAAGTAACCTTAGTGTGTCTTAGTAGCTTTATTTTCTTGCTTAAGATGAAATGATTAAAAAAACATGGCTACCTAGCTTTGGCTATAAATCTAATTGAATTAAAACTCTGAATTTGAAATGGTAAATCACGACAGGACCTTTGCCAAGAAGTCATGGCAATTCACAAAGATTAAAGAAAAATATGCGTGAAGTCATGATCCTGAAGTCTTGAAGAGATATGATATAAAAAATTAAGATAACAACTGTATTAATGTTTAATTACATTAATGTAACAACTATGAGGGAAGACAGGAAACAGCTTGTTTAAATCTAATCTAAGTTACATGGTCATTAGTAAAAGGGGCAGCCTCTTTTAGGGAGACGTTGGGATTAAGTAGAAATCCCGTAGTGTACACGACCATTAATTTGACACAGAAATACGAAAACGAAATCTAATAGCAAAAAGAAGAAAATGTATCAAATATAAAAAATAGGAAAATGTCCTTCAAATCCGTTGTGGTAGGATTCACCTAATTTGCATAGTGGAGTACCGACCATATAAATATGGTTGGTACCGGGAAGAGAGGGAGGAATCAAGAGATTCAATCCAGAGACTCTGCCCGACTGCGACTCAGTCAACACATTCTCCAGGAACGGTCTTACCAGGAATATACAAAAGACTATATGTAAATATTGTGTACACTTTCTTGTTTCAATACATTTTGTTCTAAGTACCTTTTGTGTTGCATTATTATTCCATGCATTAGTCAAGTTTCAACAAAATCAAAGAAAAAAAATGTCCTGGGTAGTAATTGTGAAATACCTGAGCAGTATTAAAAAAAGGAGCAAATGATATATCCCAAGAAAAGGATAGCAGAACGAATACAATCTGTTCTCGTAGATTAAATGAAGGGTTCAATTCGATATTCCCTGAAATTTAATTGGATGGAAAAATACCCGAAAAAGTCTGCTGGCTACAGCAGCCGAGACGCTATGATCTACGCTATTTCTGATCTTCATCAAGGCTCTCCTTGATGTCATCATTTCCCAAGTTGATATTTATGCAGATGACGCTCCCATTTACTCCTGTCGCAACAAGAAATCTGACAGACCTGAGAAAGTAAACCTGACAACTGCTCTTAAATAGGACCTCCAATCAGTGGTTAACCGGGGTAAGAAACGGCTTGTAAATGTTAACTTCTACAAAACAAAATTGTTTTCATTTAACCATCACAGGTAAACTTTTCGTCCTGTCATGACTGGTGCTAAACTCCTGGAGAACAACACACTACGCATTCTTGGTCTCATGTTTTTTCCACTGACATAAAGTGGAGCGATTATATTAAATCAATTGCTGCATCTACTGCAAGGAAAGTTAGTTCACTGTGTTGCACCTTAATATTTTCTCGTAAGAGTCGATCTTGCTCATTTAAAATATACCATTTGTCCGTGCACTGGATTCTGTTGTCATATCTGGTGTGGTGTCCTTGCTGTACATCTTGAGATTCTTGACAAAATCCAAAGGATGATCTGTAACGTAATCGACCCTTAGTAGGAATCTTGGCTTTAGTCAGTTTCTCCCCGACGTGACCTGGCTTCCCTCTGTCTTTTCTACAAATGTTTTCAAGGCAACTGCTCTAACGAGCTTTTTTCCTTGCTGCTCCGACTACATGAATTTAAGCGAGCTACTAGATTAGCAATTAAATCCCACCGTTTTACTGCTGAAATATCTAAATGCAACCGCCACTTCTGGTCCAGCTGTTTCTTTTCTCGCACTTCTCAGCAGTGGAACTACCTTCTGTTTATTTTTCGTCCTTTCCTCAGTCCTCCTCATTCTTAATCTTTACTTTCTCTTTCACTTTCACTAGTTGTAACCACGTGCGTGCTAGTGGCATTACGTCTGGGTATGCTGGGCATTGTCCTCACGAATTCTAACGTGATTTGAAGCGACAGAAATGTGGTACCGATATGGAGCTGAGAATCTCATGGAGAGAACAGGTGAAGCAACGATGAAGATTTAAGGAACTGATTAGGAGAATGAAAGAAATAGGTAAAATATATGTGATGCACACTGAGGAAAAAAGGTCTAGAGAATTTGACACTCATAAGACGGACTGAAGGCAAAAAATAGTCCGAAAATAGCGACTAACCTGGTTTGCTCAGAATGGAGGGGTAGATCAAGGGTTAAAGAGTGATGTTATGTGTCAGAGGTTACACCGAGCAGCTGCATATTGGAAGTTGCAGAAAGTCATGATAGATTACTTTCTGAAGGGATATGCGATGGAAAAAAAATTTCTTCAGATTTTTTTCTTTATTACGCGCCCTTTCCATTCAGAATGTGTACGATCATGGCTCTCCATAACTTCCTTAGCTTTGTAGATCTAAGTAACGTCAGTTCTCTTACGCATTCTCGAACCCCCTTTTCTATCCTCCATTTTCACATGCTCATTATGTAGATTACTTGCTGTTTACCTCTACCCATCTTACTTCGGATACGTACTGTAAGCGTCAAATTTTCCAAACCTATATTAAAAACTCATTTCTTCCATGCTCCGTCTGTGGCATTCTCAGCATCCTTCTGTAGATTTTTCTTGTCTCAAGTCCCCTCTACATGTGAGGAAACTTTCCATCATTCACTTCCATATGTCAGGATTGCCATTTCATTTCAGCCATGATATCTGTCTTTTTGCACGGCAGTGAATGCTGGACAACCTCCTCAAGATGGAGAAGAGACTTGAAGTAACAGAAATGAAGTACTACAGAAAGATGCTGAGGATACTATAGAACGAACATATGAGCAATAACAAGGTTTTAGAGAAAATGGAAACAAAAAGGTAACTTATATTTAACATCAGAAAGAGACATTTGAAATTTCTGGGTTACGTAACGAGGAAGGCTTGGAAAACACGACACTCACAGGATAGATTGAGAGAAAGAAGGACAGAGGAAAGCAACGCGTAACATACTTGATGGTCTTGAGCAAATGGATAAAAGAACAAGGTTTAAGAGAAATCATTAAAAGAAAAAAATATTAAGAGCTACAAGAGTCAGTTTTGTGACGTTCGGAGGTTGTTAATAATAACTCAAGACTTCAATATTACGATAAAAAAAATATTTATTTAGAACCGCAAGTAAATACTTAAGAAAAATGAAGTAAAAGTCAACCAAAGATAATTAACTATTTCAGTGAATACCGTGTTAGTAGCGCGACTCGACTTCACATCCGGTAGATCCTAAGTCAAAACCCAAATCATTGACGTAGAATAATTCACACTAATTCGACTGGATAGTTCCACTCAATAGTCACTGCAGTCAGTAGCCTGACATTGCTATTTATACACTTGACAGAAAACATATATTCATAAGTCCAGAGTAATAACTCAAGATTTCAATGTTAAGATAAAATAATATTTATTCAGAACCGCAAATGCCAAAGATAGTTAACCATTTCAGTGAATACCTTGTTAGTAGCACGACTCAGCTTAATGTCCGGTATATCCTAAATCAAAACCCAGATCATCGACGTACAATAATTCACACTAATTCGACTGGATAGTTCCACTCAATAATCACTCAATAATCACTGCAGTCAGTAGCCTGACACCGCTATGTATACACCTGACGGAAAATATATATTCCTAAGTCCAGAGTATCACGTTCGAGACTCGATGTCGGTAGTTACTCATTTTCTTCCTATATGATAATCAGGAAGATGTGGAGGTCTATGATCACCTACGTCCTAAAGGGACACGGCACATAAAAGAAGAAAAATCTAGAATAAAAAAATGTATTTTCGCAAATATGTTCTAAATTCATGTAAAACAAGATTTGATTGAAAAGTAAAAATAAAAATAACATTAAAATGCAAAGATAATAAGAAAAATAGATGTAAAAATTAACCTTGTGATTAAGATAGCAGAATTAATTTGATATTTAATCATTTTTTCGCCATCTTTCGGAACAGAAATTTGACTGATTAGAAAGTTGTGCTTTATTTCCCACCTTAAATACAATGCCATCGTTGGAAACTAATTCTCATCAATTAAAAAAAGAGAGAAACAGTTAGATTAATTAACTTGTATTCGCAGCCTCGAGAGTTTGGACAGTTTGTGGAATTTCCCTCAGGCCGTACGTTCTAATTAATCTGCAAAAATTGAGAGTCGACGTAATCTCAATAATTCGATGGAAGTCATTCCCTTTCACCGTCGCCATCGTTCACAATTATTTCTTTAATTTTCTTTCTGCTTTATAAGGTCCCCGTTATTGCTAAAATATATTGCAATATTCACACTATTGAATAAGAAAAATAAAAACAAATATACATTGTTATTACGATTGGTATACGAGTGGATGAATGAATATGATTTATAGATTAACATTTAAAATTTGCTCATGAAATCAATATTGGATACCCCTCATAAATTCGTTGTGTTTAGAACAAAGACGTAAACAGGGGACATATGGTCGGTGGGAGTGAAACTCAGTTCAGTAGCATAAGTCCGCAAGATGGCGTCTCAGAATAAGGTAATGATGAACGCCTTTGTCTTGATAACTGTTACGACTGAGTATTGAGTTCGCTTCTAGTCGGGTTCCCTACTGTGGCACCAAAATAAGCAGCTGACTATTCTAAGGGATATCGACAAGAGGCAAATGGCAAGCGAACCAGTTTAGTTAAAGATTACTGTGAATTCGATTCTCACTGGGTGATCTATTCAAATGCTTAGGCAAAATATTTTCAGAGGTATTTGGAACAATTTTTCTTTTTATATTACTTGTGAGTTGGACACCTGGGCATGGTGTAATGGTTAGCAAGCTTGTCTCATTAGATCAGTTACGACGAAAAAGTGAGTTCGAACTTCACTAGGTGCTGCATACTTTCGGCCTTGTGCCACATCTAAGCTACGCCTAGAAAATCATCACGAATACTTCGACGTAGTGTAGTGGTTATCAAGTTTATCTTGCTAGTTCATTTCCGACTGAATAGTGATTTTAATCCTCGCCAAATGCTCCATATTTTCGGCCTTGTGCCACATCTAAGCTACGCCTAGAAAATCACCACGAATACTTCGACGTCGTGTAGTGGTTATCAAGTTTATCTTGCTAGTTCATTTCCGACTGAATAGTGATTTTAATCCTCGCCAAATGCTCCATATTTTCGGCCTTCTGCCACATCTAAGCTACGCTTAGAAAATCACCACGGATACTTAGACGTAGTGGAGTGGTTAACAAGTTTATCTCGCTAGTTCATTTCCGACTGAATAGTGACTCGCCAAATGCTCCATATTTTCGGCCTTGTGCCACATCTAAGCTACGCTTAGAAAATTACCACGGATACTTCGACGTAGTGTAGTGGTTAACATGATTATCTCGTTAGATTAGTCCCGAATGAATAGTGAGTTCGATCCTCACTATGTGCTCCACACTCTCGGCCGTGTGTGACGTCGTCCCCCGGTCGCAGCGTCGACTGTGTCGTTCGATCCCGGTCGCGGCGCCAATTGTGACGTCACGTGCTTCCCAGGCTCTGATATCCTGGTCACGGACAGCACCAACTGTGACGTCTTCGCCGCGGTGTCAGCTGTTCGCTCCTCGCTGCTCCAAACGTGACGTTCTTACCCTTTGGTTAGATTGATACCAGCCTCGCCGTTCCCAACCCGCTTCCAACGCCTGGTTACCAGGGTAACTGCACTGATCTCCAGTCTGCCTACCCACGTTGTGAATTGATCTTAGACAGACGAGATCAAACAGGGGTTGGGGCCGCAATGCAAGTTCAGTCCAACGGGGGTGATAACACACAATTATGTATAAAATAACATAAAATAAAAACTCACAAGGTCCAACGTATCAAAGAAAAAGGTAACAAACTTTTTATGTCTATTTGCTCGGTACATAGGACTATGTCTACTTCCCGACCCGTTCTGTGGATTGTGGCACGACGCCTTTACTAGGCAACTTTAAGGCTTCAAGTTGTCTGCTCTCTAAGAAATTTGTGTTTCGGTGTGTCTTTGAACGGAAGTCGAAAAAAATTCTGTGGTCTGATTCTAAGTCGCTCTTCAAACTACTTGTTCTTGGTTGAAGAAGAGTCCAGAAGTGTGCGTGAATCTTGGTCAGCTATCTTGTCGCGGTTTCAACACTGGGCGCTCATCTCTGCTTGTCGTCCACGGCTGAACTCTTTCACCGTCCGCGGCTGAACTGATCTCTGTCGGTTGGGGTCTCGTTTTTATTGACGCCGTCAAAACTGGGGTGGGTCTGTCGGCGCCAGGGGTTCTTCGATAATTCTAAATACGTATCCACCCTTCTTATTTCTGGTTAGGGATTTTTCATTCTTTTCCATTTTCGGTAACTCACTCTCACTCCCAATCCCTTACTGTGCCTCTGAGGGGCGTGTACCCGCTTCCCCGCTTCTTCGTATCGGCTCCTTACACTTACACTCCTGACAGGGGCGTCGACCGATTCTCCTCGTGCGTCACGTGACCGCTCTCGGCCAATGAGGTCCTGGTCGGGTATCTTTCCTCCTCCTTCGTGTGACATGTGATCTTATTTAGTCGGGCGTGGACAATCCGTGGCTTTGTTTGGGGAAATAAACACCTTGCTTAAAAACAAAAATATTAATTTTAAATCGCCCTTATCATGAGCGACTGAGATGACCCTCTCGGCTTTTTAACACGTGGTATTTGTCAAGCAGTTTATCGCTAATTGGATATGATCTAAGAAAGGAATTTCTCAGACTCGTTGGCGTTTCTGAAACGGAATAAAAATATTTCATTTTCCCTCCGCTCGAAGGTCTGATAATAAAAATCTTTATTATCTCAAAAAAAATTTTTCAGCGACCACCTTGTGTGGCTTTTTCTAATTCTGGAGACTGTCTATGTTTTCGTATTAATGGTTTGTCTTCATATCCTTAGATACACTTCCCCACCCACTTAGACCTTTACTATCATTCCAATGACACACTTTCTCACTTGGGTGACAACCAATTGATAACAAACTTCCATTTTTCGCGGATCCGCGGAAATCGGTCAGATGCTTGACCTGAATATTTTTCGACACCTGTTATCTGTCATCCGTGCGTGTGTGTGCTCGCCTATGACCTGCTTTCGTATTATTTTTTCTTTCCTTCTTCTTCGTTTTCTCTTTCTTTCTTCCAGATCCCTTGAATGTAAAGAAAGAATTATTCTTAAAACCCAAAATATTTTTCGGCCTTAAATAATTATTAAATGGTTGATAAACCGTAAAAAACAAATCATATATCTATGAATATTTCTCTCAGCTCGTCAGGTATGCATGGTGTCACACGTGTGCCACATCTAAGCTACGCTTAGAAAATAACCATATTGGGCACCTCGAGGCGGTGTAATGGTTAGCAAGCTTGTCTCGCTATAATAATTAGGACTGAATAGTGAGTTCGATTCTCACTGAGTGCGCCATACTTTCAGCCTTATACCACATCTAAGCTACGCTTGGAAAATCGCTATATTACTTGTGATTTTACGCATTATATTTTTCATCTGTTAATATGGCTCCACTAAAATGGTACCAGATTTGTTCAGTTATATTTAAACTGTTATAATTCTAAGTGTATACGAGGATATGCGAGTAAAGTAACGGATCCTGGTTCGAATTTTAGTTAAGTTCCTTCTGCTCCGTTTCACAAAAAATAATCTTGGGAAAGTTACGTATCCATCTTCAAGGCTATGAATTAAATACGTGGGAAGACTTTTCCCTCTAATTTGGGCTGTCAACCAGTCTAGAGATGGTGACTCGATGAACTGCAGATCGTCCACCAGCTTGCGGCACACGGAGGGAGGTATCAAACTTTAAAACCGAGCAAGGTTTTTCACTCTTTAGTTATTTGAATAGCACAGTCCAATGCACGTACTTCGACGTAGTGTATTGATTAGCAAGCTTGTCTCACTAGATCAGTTGCGACTGAATAATGAGTTCGATCCACACTGGGCGCTCCATGAATTCGTCGTCCTCGTGCCACATCTAAGCTGCCCTTAGGATAACACCCCAGTGCAGAAAATATCTAAACCGATCTATTTTAGTTCTGTACGACTTATTTTTTTTACGTAACTTCAGAGAGGAGCCATTAAATCATAAACAACTTCACGACAGACGTCAGTGTGGCTTAAGAAACCCAAAGGGGGAAAAACAAAGAAAAAAATAAAATAAAATTTTAAAATAATTACAATACTTCATACGATATTCAAGAATTTTAATAGTTTCCTTAATTTGAAGCAGAATTCTTTTCTATATATTAGACTCACACTTCCAAAATTTCAGCAATAATTTAAGCAACTCCAGTACGAATTCTTTCAGGAAAACTAACCAAGCTATCTGCCAGTTTGTTTCTTTCTATTGTGTCCATAAAAATGTTAATCAATAAAAAATAATTATACCGTCAAAAATAATTATCATAAAATAATTATCATAAAATAATTATAAGTTATAATTATCATTAATTCACCCATTCTAAACCGACGAGAATCGACCCCACTTTTCGGATCTACGCGCAAAAGAACGTGACATTCTCACTATCGGACAAGCAGTTCACACGTACAGATCTTTAACACGTGCGTCAACGAAAATTTCGCTTCCCTTTTCAGGCCATAATAGTAACAATTAACTTTAGCACTCAACAAAAATTCGAGGTAAGAAAATCCCAAGTTTTTAACTAAATTATCTGGACACATATTGCACGCATCTGTAAAAAAAAATAAAAATAAAAAAAGGAGAAAGTATACACTTTGCTTATTCTCTATCTTATCCTTCTGTTGAATTCCGAGCCATATTTGATCTATATGTGAACCCAAATTCACAATTTTACTCAGTATTACTGTCACTCGTTTCTCCAAAATCACACAACAAACAGATAAAAAAATACGTGTTTCGTTTTTTTCCACATCTTCTTGCTTCTCATTTTTACGAGTATTTTTGTATATATAATTGTGTAATGGCTTATAATTATTTAGTCAGATTTATTAATCCCCTATAGTATCTATCTATCTCTGTCTATTCGCATCTATCTATCTATATAGTGATTTTCCAAGCGTAGCCCAGATGTGGCACAAGGCCGAAAGTATGGGGCACCCAGAGAGGATCGAACTCACTACTCAGTCGTAATTGTTCTAGCCAGACAAGCTTGCTAACCATTACACCACCTCGAGGTGCCCAGCTATCTATCTATCTATCTATCTATCTATCTATCTATCTATGTATGTATGTATGTATGTATGTATGTATGTATGAATGAATGAATGAATGAATGTATCTTTGTGTGTGTGTTTGTATTCAGGCAGCTTATTTTATTCAAACAGGTTTAGCTAAATAATTTAGACATATGTCAGTTAGTTTTCAAGTTCGTGGATTAATTTCTTGGTACCATTAAAAATGTCTTGGTACTCTTAGAAGATGTCTTGGTAACCTTAGAAAAGGATCACAACGAAAACTAGTCAACATTATATGCCTAAATTATTTAACCAAACCTGTTTGAAAAAAAAATATATATATATATATATACAATCACACACACACACACACACACACACACACACACACACACACATATATATATATATATATATATATATATATATAATGGGCGCGTGGCCGAGTGGTTAAAACGTTCGAATTTCACCATGGTCGATTAGTCAGGAAGGAGACTTCCTGATGTTATCGAACTGGAGGCGTCGTCCCCAGCGTGCGACATCTTTGGACAGTACCTGAAAATCATACCACGGGTTGATCCAAGCCTTGTGAGGAAAATTGGGTAGACGAAACCCTTGGAGGCCGTCGGTAGCTGTGCTAGCACGAAGTCCCAAGTCATCGTGGCCAACGACTTGAGCGTGCTGCCCTTGTTCAAAAAACACGCTCTTTTCCAGAAACCTTAACTAAGGTCTGCTCGGCATAGTTAAACCAAAAGTAGGCTCTGTAGGTGTTGAATAAACACAAATGTGCCTGAGGAAGCGTCTGCAATAGGGATTCATTAGCCGCCAGAGTAGACGGGTATCCTCGAATAAATGTGGTCAGCTACACACACACACGCACACACACACACACACATACACACACACACACACACATATATATATATATGTATATATATATATATATATATTAGTTTCGTCTGAGTCCGTACACATTCATGTATCATCTTATCCTTGTGCTTATCTATCTATCTATCTCAGCCTGTTCATATCAATCTATCGATCGATCTATCCTAAATCCATTCATATCAATCTATCGATCTATCTATCCTAAATCCATTCATATCTATCTATCTATCTATCTATCTTTGTTTTCAATCCCCTGTCCATTTCCTCCACACTTTAGTTGTTTTCTTCTTTTTCCCTTTCTTTTCTCTCCATTTTCTCTCCTACGCCGTCTCCCTTTCCAATTCCTATTCGTGACTTATATGTCGTTCATCAAACTTTGAGTGCTTTGCAAATGTCGTCTGCATTTGTTTCTAAGTAGAAATGTGACATTCCCCGAGGTTTTACTCACTCAAAAATTGGGTTAATATTTACGCAGACCTGTCGTCTTTTGTAGTCCGGTATTGCAGAAATCAGTGCCTTTAAATGGAAAACAGAGTAAAACATTTGACTTGGTTGATGTAGAGCGCCTACGTTTATATCGCTCAACATATCACGTATTTGCTATGTACCAAGAGAGCCGTTTCAATTCTCTACTTTTCTCTCTTTTGTTACTGTATAGTCAGCTACGGATTTTTTTTTCCGGTTGAAAACCAAGCGCAAAGGATTGTTGAATTAGAAAGACTGGATTTTTCTTCACCAATCTTCCAAGAAGGAAGGGACAGTCTGCTTCCATTTAAATTCAGCATTATAGAATCGTCATCTTTAGGTTGAACTGGCAATCTATATTCCAGCGACAGGTTGAAACAGGTCTATACGACTTTTGTTTTTCTATGGCATTTCACCCCATTCAAGAGCGACTTGACCACATTAATTTAACTTTGATTAGGAAACCCAACTGACGTGAAGCAAAAGAGGATAAGCCAAAGTCATCATTACACATAAAATTTGTATTTAAAAAGATGTACAAACAAGGATGTGAAAGAAAAGCATGCATTGAGTAAAACAAGAGTTGTCTCTCTTTAACTATCAATTGTTCCAAAGTTCACTGAAAGAAATAAGGTTGTAATAGTTTCTGGTAATAAATGTTTTCAACAGTTTTGCTGTTTAAAAAAATATTGTGTAAGTATAGGGAATATTCAGCATGTGAGTGGTGGTGTGAGTGAGAAGATTAGTGCATGGTTTCAACTGTCGTGGATTTCTGTGGCAGCTGAGATCTCTCTGGTTTATTAAGAATTTTCTTTGCTTATATAGGTGATCATCGGCTCCGAAAGCTTGCGTGGGAAGGATCATTCTTCTGGTGCAGACAATCTGATTGGTTGACATTGACCAATCAGCGAATGAGCTTTGGGGAGACTCGGGAAAAGCTTCTGGGATCCAATTCTCCCAAAAGTGCAAGAAATCGACTACATGTACTGCTAATATTTCATGAACGGATCTTTTTAAAAGGCGGGAAGAATGTTCTCTTTCGTAAAATGAATTTATGTAAATATTCCTAACTGAATATGTCTTTTATTTGAGTAATGAAAATACACTGCTAATAATTATACGAATGGGACGAAATAAAATTCAGGGAGAAAGGGATTTTCTTTGGTCAGGAATTAATACAGGCATTACTGACAGAATTGTATTAATACATTTACAATCAAAATGATTAAGAATTTTCTGTAGAAACGAATTCAAAATCAAGAAGAAATTATCAGTGGTCAAAAAATAATGAATGTGAAATGGTAAAATATTTCGCATATACTTTCAGAACTTGGTGTAACGGTTAGCAAGCATGTCTCGCTTGAACAATTACGACTGAGTAGTGTGTTTGATCCTCATTGGGCGCCCCATACTTTCGGCCTTGTGTCACATCTAAGTTACGCTTGGAAAATCACCATATATATTAATTGTTGAAAGTAAATTAAGTTCACAAAATCCGTCAGAGTGAGTGATAAAAAAATAGTTTTCATTTGTAAAGAATCGTTTCCAATCAGTCTGAGGGTTTTGCATGACGTCAACTATCAAATGACAATAACTCCGTCTGTTGATATATACGCGATGTGATTGCACACGAATGAAGAAAATAATGCTAGTCGACATCTCTGAATGATTTGTCATTGGTTAATGCTTTGAATGTTGTTAACACATGTGGTCTGTATCTCCAGCTATATATTTAGAAAATGTTGATAAATTCTACGCTTGGAAAATCTCTATGTTGATGACAGGGTCACCTCGAGGCGATGTAATGGTTAGAGCGTGTCTCGCTAGAACAATTACGCCTAAATTGTAAGTTCGATCCTTATTGGGTGCTTCATACATTCGGCCTTGTGCCACATCTAAGCTACGCTTAGAAAATCACTATGGTGATGACAGGGTCACCGCCAGGCGATGTAATGGTTGGCAAGCTCGTCTCGCTAGAACAGTTACGATTGATTAGTGGGTTTGATCCTTAGTGGGTGACATATACTTTCGACCTTGTACCACATCTGAGCTACGCTTGGAAAATCACTATACTTTCAGAACTTTTTAGATCTTATCGTATTTCAACTCAACAATAAGCTTTAAAATACGAGTAAGTTCAGACAGCCTATCCGGTTCAACTTTCAGTCTATAAGTTCTGTGATTATTTCACACAGTCAAAAATAAATTAAACAGATGACTTTCTTTTTCTTTTCTTTTTTTTTTTTCATTTTCTGAATAACATCTCCTTTCAGAGCGCTTAGAAATAGGTTGGCGCGATTGCTATAAATAGTAGAGAGAAAACAATCGCCACTCTTTTTTCCCTAAACACGAGATAAGACCCTATTCTTCATGTGGTATTCGTAAATATTTTTTCCTAATACATTTATGTATATTCACCTACATTTTCAATGAGACCTACTTTTCATTAATAATTACATTGCAACAGTCGTATTATAGTGAGTGGTTATTATCGTGACTGAACTTATTTCTATAAATAAAGCATCGCATTTTCCCCGTTGAAAGAAATGATTTTGGAATTAATAATTTTGCCTTGCAGTTTTTTTTTTTCAATCTATTTCCTTTGCATATTTCTTTGTCTCTAGGTATCCAATCATTCTCGTGTTGCTTTTAATATTCTTCGTTCCGGTACGTAATTTTTACTCATTTGCCGCCTATGGATGATTGCGATTGTAATATCTCCAGAATTGTAATATATGTCAGACCGATTTATAATAAGATCTGGTGACTCTATCCATGACAATACGAAACGATATTACTTTATAGGTTATGATGGGTAAAGACTAATTACTTGTCAACGGCATTTGGATAAAAAGAAACACAACGATCTATTATTTAAATATACTTATTATGCAAATAGAAAAAGAAAAATAAATAAAAAGAATAATTCGCAGACAATGTGCGACTGCGGACTTAGCCCAGGAGAAAATATGTACGACTATCTCTTGATTTGGCGCTCATATAAACATTTTCAAATGAACCTTACAAAGGCAGTGATTGGTGCTCTTTTCAGTCATTCTGCCTCCTCGTTATATCATATGCTTGGTTTAGATAATTGACTATTCGTTATGACATAAGTCGTGGAATCATTCTCTTACATGTATCATGCATTGATGATTTTATTATATATATATATATA
Source organism: Acanthosepion pharaonis (assembly GCA_903632075.3). NCBI lineage: Eukaryota > Metazoa > Mollusca > Cephalopoda > Sepiida > Sepiidae > Acanthosepion > Acanthosepion pharaonis. The sequence continues at coordinate 408,195 of CAHIKZ030000218.1, read as the reverse complement.
TATATATATATATATATATATACAGGAAATTGATATGTCTCCGAAAGGGATATATTTGAACGAAGTAGCTAAGTGGTTTTGGCTACTATAACCAAGTAGAATACGGTAGGAGTAATCGACTGGTACACGTCGTAGACGCAGGTAAGAAGTGTAGATCAATGGCGTAGTCAAATGGGCGTCGTTATAGACTTAGCTCTCAGACTAAGGCTCTGACTCTCGTACCTATACGTCCGTCGGTATTTATGACAGACACCAGCCAATCATATTCCAGTGAGGGGGAACACAGGTGTATGCAAATTCCATTATATCAGAAATCAAGAAAGAACTGACAGAGTAGTGCTTTTATATCTATATTATAAGTACATTGCTAATGATTTTACTGTAGAAATGCATTGAAAATTAAGTAGAAAGATCAGGAAGTTGTGCTGGTAAATAGAGCAATTATATGTAAAATGAAAGTAAAATGAAGCCATAAGTCATCGTGACCGAGAGTTTGAGTGTACCGCCGTTGTTCAACTGTTGATCGTGATAGATAATGCGCTCTCAAGCAGAAACTAAGATCCAATCGTACTAGTTACAGTATAAACTACGGTTATTACGTCCGTGTATATTCCGTTTGAGCATAAAAATCAACATTGCATGGTTATTGTTAGTATTACGCCTACGTCGATCATCAGGCATTCTATTACTCCAAGGAGTAACAATCTGTGAATTTGTAGAGACGCTGTTTTATAGTTTAATACAGAAATATATTAGAAGTAAAAAGGAATTGTCAGTGGTCACGAATTAATGCAAGCATTCCTGAGAGAACGGTGCTATTATATACATAATATAAATGCAATTATTAATCAGTTTGCATGCGGAAGATATGATATATGAGGTAGAAATTGATTGCCAATGTAATTGTTAGTAATAAAATAGTGTTATAACAAGTATATGGGTAATTCACTGCTAATATTTTTTACTGTATGAATTCATTGAAATCTGGAAGAAGAGTACTGTCATTGGTCAGGAATAAATGTAAACAGCACTGATAGTCTATATTTCTTCGGTTCTGTTCGATTTATTTGAAGTAATGTGGAATATCAGACAACAACAATGCTTATTATTACGAACGCTGAAGGTTTTCTAACCTGATCAGGAATTAATGCATCTGTTGCAATTCTATGTCTAATGTAAAAGTGTCAATAATGATTTTACTCCAGAAATACATGAAAAATTGTCACGGATTAAGAATTATTGCCCACATTACGGCTAAAATTGTGGTATCATGCAAATGTATGTCTAATGATTTTAATGACAAAAAGACAGTGAAATGAGATAGAAAGAGATTGTTATGTCCTGTGAGTTTCAAATTCTCCGAGCTCTCTTTCCACATTTTATGTCCTATAAATTTCAACTGTCTCTTTCTGATTCTAAGTATAAGTCTCCAATTTCCTTTAAACGTCCTCATCGTTCATCCATATCATACTCAGCAGCCTCGTGTAGAACGATAATCCTATTGCCTCAAGTATCGTCTTTATCTGTGATGAGATTTTCCAGCAATCCCTGCTATATAAGAGTACCTATATTAAATAACTATTTAGTACTTTTTTCTGGTGAAATCATCTTCTTAATACTTTCGCTATTCCAATGCGCCTTCGGATTTCAGTGCCATACTTTCCGTTCTTTGTTAAAACACTTCCCAGATATTTAAATTTCCCTGTTTCTTAATACTTTGCTTAGCTTTTGGAAGGCATCTTTCTCTATTTTAATGCACCTAGGATTTAAATGCATTTTTAATGATTTCACTTGAGTAATTCATTGTGAATCAAGAAAGAAACAAGATTAACAGTAATTAGGAATTTATCTGAGACAAGCTTTGATGTATATGTAGATAATTTGAATATAAGTAAATTTAATCATTAGTTAGAAAAGTCAGGTATAATGTTCTTGCGTTTTTCTATTACTGAGTATCTAAATGTTACAAACATAAATAATATTTTATATATTATTATACAACGTAGACACCAGCCCTGCCAGCTGGGGCTTCAGAATACGCGGACTGGAATCCTGCAGAGGGGTAAGACCCCACCTCCAAATGAGGCCTCATGGGTAAGACAATAAACTACATCCAACAGCAAGGCCTCTGATCAGGAGGTTTTGAGAAGCGTGGAAGCAGCTCTTAATTGCTGGTGCTCCCAGGTCCACCCCGACCCGGTGAGGTAGCACCTGTTAGGGTTCAAGCTATAGGCAAATAGTTCACCCTAAATTGGGGTCAAGACATTATGAAAGAGTAAAAATAGATACTAATACCATCAATACAAAAATTACCAGTAATAAATTTTTGAAGAAAAAATATTACCAGCAATATATTTTTGAAGGAAATATTAACAGCAATATATTTTTGAGGAATGAAAGAAATATTAGCAACAATGCATTTTTTGAAAAAAATATTACCAGCAATACATTTTTGAAAAAAGAAATATTACTAGCAATAAAAATCTTACCGTCATTAAATAATCCATTGAGGGAGATATGCCGTAAAACAAACCAAACAAAACTAAACCTTTTTCAGCATTATATGTTATGCTACTAACGAATATACAGCCTCAATGTTTTAGCTGCCGTAGCAAGTTTACTGATGATGGTAGTGATGGGGGAAATTATGCTGATGATATAGGCGTTCACTGTTGGGACAATAATATCTTGAACAAAAAAAATCAACATCCTTTACCAAGGTTTCAAGAAGTACGACACAAAATACACCTTTATAAAACAGAAACTATGATTTGTAATTGGAATGAATGTAGTGATATGCCGTAAAACAAACCAAACGAAACCAAAACAAACAACGTAGACACGAATGAGATTTTTATGCATTGAACTGAAACCCGTTTATGATCATGTATTCAAGAAGAGTCTTCTCTGAAGAAGAGAAGGTTCAAGTATTGCTTCATTTTGATTGCGTGTCTTACAATATTTTATAATAGCACAAAGTTAATTTTCAGCGAATTTCATATTTCCCACTTCTTGCCTGTGGAACTCCATTCTGATTTCTTGCTTCCCTGATAACTACAATCTTCAAAAATTTAAATACAACATCAATCGCCATGTTCTGTCTTCTTGAATCTTGCCTATAATCGATCTTTACCTGGCATCTAGACTTCAGTCAGTTTCTCAACGACGGGAAATGGCTTCCCTCTGTCTTTTCTACCATTAATTTCATGGCAACTGCTCTGTTGAGCTTTTTTTTTCCTCTGGTGCCTCAAATACACGAATTAAAGTGTGCTACATGACTAGCAACTAGTTCCCACCGTTTTTTGGGCACTTCGGCGTGGTGTAATGGTTAGCAAGCTTGTCTTGCTAGGTCAGTTACTACTGAAAAGTGAGTTCGATCCTCAATGGATGCCTCAATGCTTTCGGCCTTGTGCCACATGTAAGCTATGCTTGGAAAATCTTTACTAGGTTCCACCGTTTTACAGCTGACATGACACGATGCAACCGCCACTTCTTTAACAGCTTTTTTTTTTCGTACTTCTCTGATAACTATAATCTTTAAAAAAAAAAAAATAAATGCAACATCAATCGTCATCTTTTATCTTCTTGCATCCTGTTCCCGTTTTTGTCATTTTCTCAATCCTCCCTACTAAATATTTCTAATTCTCTTTCCCCCACACCCTCTAACTACCCACGTTCTAGGGGAAATACCGCCTTGCTAGGGGCGAAATGATTAAAAAAAAAAGACAAGTATGTATTTTATTACCAAACTGAGGCAATTCTGAAAGAATAATAAGTCCTACAAGGATTCAATATTGGCAGACGCAATCTTAACATAAGACATGCAGATGACTCGGTGTTGATAGCGGGTGCAGATTTTAAACTACAAGAACTCCTACAGAGGATGGTGAAGGAAAGCGAGAAGAAAGGACTAAACACCCATTGCAAAAAGACTGAACGCGTACGGTTGTTAGTAAAAGAAACAATCCAACATGCGAATTACAAATTGCAGATATCGAAACTAATCAAGCGCAAAAATTTAAATATCTAGGAAATGTCTTAACATAGCATGAAATTGCAACACTGGAATCTGAACGCAAATTGAGATATTAAAAGATACCTGTCAAAAGATAAGCAATGTATTAAGGAACAGAGAAAAAAGTCGTTAGAAGTAAAGAAAGGTCTATTAAACTGTTATGTAATGTCAATCCTCCTATATGACAATGAATGCTGGACAATCTCCTTAAAAATGGCATTCTACTGGAAGACCCTGAGAATAATATGGACCGAATATGAAAGAAAGTTTTAGATATAACGAAAAGAAAAAGTACACTTATACATAACAGCAGGAAGAGACAGTTGAAATTTCTAGCTCGCATAATGAGGAAAGAGGGCTTGGAAAATTTGATATCCACAGGACAGATTAAAGGCATAAGGGCCAGAGTAAAACAATTCATAACCTACCTAGAGAAACTAGAGTAAATGGATGGCGGAACAAGGTTTTGGAGAGATAACAAAATGACAGGAAATTGTGGAGAGCCATCATCCCCTACATCTTGCAGAGATATGGCACCTAGAAGAAGAAGAATTATAATGAGTTAATGGGTGGTGGAAGAAAAACTTTAAGGGATATAACAATAAGACAAAATTTATTAAGACCTACAAAGGACAGGAAATTGTGGAGAGCCATGACCGCTAACATCCGGAAGGGAAACGGTACATAGAAGAAGATGAATGGACTTGAGTAAATGGATGACGGAACAAAATTTAGGAGAGATAAAAAAAAGAGAAAACTTATTAAGGAAATTGTGGAGGGCCATGATCGCCAACGTCCTGAAGTAAAACGGCACATAGAAAACGAATGAGCTTTAATTAATGTATGGCGGAACAAAGTTTAGGAAAGATGACAAAATTTATAAAGACCTACAAAGGACAGGAAATTGTGGAGAGCCATGATCGCCAATGTTCTGAAGGGAAATGGCATCTAGAAGATTGAGCTTGAGTAAATGGATGGCAGAGCGAGGTTTAGGAGACATAACAAAAAGACAAAATTTATTAAGATCAACAAAGCACAGGAAATTGTGGAGAGCCATCATCACCTACATCCTGAAGAGACATGGCACCTAAAAGAAGAAGAATTATAATGAGTTAATGGGTGGTGGAAGAAAAACTTTTTAAGGATATAACAAAAAGACAAAATTTATTAAGACCTACAAAGGATAGGAAATTGTGAAGAGCCTTATCGCAAACCTCTTGCAGGAAAATGGCACATAGAAGAAGAATAATGTTAGTGACAATGTTATCTGTTTCCTTATAAGGAAACATTCGTCATACAACAACCGAGCAGCCAGTGCCACTTTCGGGACAAATTTATAAAGGCTTTCTCTCAAAACATCATTCCCGGGGAAATAGGTTTTTCAGTTTCCTGAACTGCTATTGGCCTTTCCAGTCGTGATGGGACTTCTCTTGTTTTGTTGACATACAAGAGATGTCTTAAGAGACGTCTCTTGTTGGTCATTTTTAATGAAACATGTATAAGAAAAAGACTGGTTTCAAATCGAGTACTGTATATTTTCTTTTTATCTGCCGTCTTCCTTCACGACGTAGACGATCACGGCTCTCTACTTACCCTTATCCCTTGTAGCTCTTAATAAGTTTTGTCGCTTTGCTACTTCCTTCAGGCTATGTTCTATCATCCACTTGTTTAAGCCCGCCAAGTATGTCATGCGTTGTTTTCCCTTGTCTCTCTTTCCTTCTATTCGAGTTGTGAGTATCAGATTCTCCAGGCCTTCCTTTCTCATTACGTGTCCCAGAAATTTCATCTGCCTCATCCTGGTGTTAAGAATAAACTTCGTTTTTTTTGCATCCTCTCCAAAACTCATCGTTGCTCATACAACTCATTTTTAATAGATTTTACATCCGACATTTTTTTTATTGCTATTAAAGCAATTTTTAATGAGTACATGTATTTCACTGTTAGAAAACATGGATAGCGACTCAAATACGTGTACCTATTAAAAATAATGCTTATTATAATAAGATGTGTGCAAAATGAATCAGTTTATTTTTCCATCTACAACTGAAGCTTTGTAGGTATAATCCGTTCAGTGGGAGGTGACGCCACCCTTTCTGCGCATGCCTGCAAATTTTCGTGCCGGTTAGTCGGTCTGTTGCCGGATGTTACGCCTAGGCGTGTAATGCCGATTTTCGATTTCAAGCAAGATGACCGAAAGGATCAAGTAGAGATATGACATCAAATGTTTGACAACGGTTTGGTTCAACCACCCAAAAAATTCAGCAGGACTTTGGCGATGATACAATTGGAAAAACTCAAATCAAGGAGTGGTACAACAGCTTCATACATGGCCGCAACTTGCGGGGAGCGAGGCATGCTTAGGCAGACGATTTACAAGCCGAAACGAGGAGACTACGACTGAAAAGGCTCAACGAATAGTCACGGAAGACCGTCATGTGGCAACCCAGGAAATTCCTCACGAAGGGGGGAATAAGCATAGAATCGGTGCATTCTGTTTTAACGGAGAGTTTGCGCATGTCGGCAAAATTCTACCAGTCATTACACCCACATAAAAAAAAGCTTTCCTGGTCAAGAACAACACACCTCTTGTTCGACAGTTATCTTACACTCTCGAATTAGCACCGTGTGATTCCTGACTCTTTCCCAATCTGAAAACGGTGCTAAAATGGAAGCGATTTCAATCGTGAGAGGAACTTACGAGAAAAGCGATGGCGGAGCTCCCTAGCATTCGAGATAAGACGTTCAACAGGTGTTACCAGCAGGGGAGGAACCTCTGAGAGAAGTGTGTGAATTCCTAAGGAGAGCATTTTGAAGGTGATTAAATACAATCTGTGAAATCTACAAAATTGATTTGGTAAGATTGGAACGCACATCATATATTTCTAAAAAAATTCATGGATTTTACTTTTTATTTCGACATATTTTTATTACTTCAAACGTTGTATTTTGTGGATTCCCGTATTTGAGTAGACAGCGCGTTTATTTAAAGCAATAGTATTTATTTTGTCTATCAGCTTTTGTACTAGAGGCATCTTAATAAAGATCACATTTTCTTTATTGACTTTTCTTGAGAACGCAAAACAGTGGACGATATAAATGCAGTTTAACATAGAAACGTGTCTCCACTAAAATTAACAGGTTGAGATCTAGCGCGGGCTAGCTACCCTTGATGAGGGTGAAAGGATTCTCTCTGAGCTTTGGTCAGCAATCCTTTTAGTATTGCTTTCACAATAAAAAGACTTGAAATGGGAAGGAAAACTCATGACAGCTTAACCCGGTCATTATATTGCTTATGTCTATCGAGAGGCGGGTATTAGCTGAATTGACTGATCAGGAGAGGTTAAACTCCATGATAATAACACATGAGGACTGTCGTTCGGAGTTTCCATGGCAAGTCTTTTGCATCGTTATTTTTTAGCGACAGATCCACAAAGTGTGAATGGTCTAACACAAGCCTTCACCACTTGAAAGACATCATTGTGTTGGTTTTCTGACAATTACATCTAATTAGTTCCACACATATCCGGCTACTGTGACAAACTCTACGAAATATAAACTTCAACTTGGCACTTGGAATGTACGAACTCTCCAGGACAACAACTCAGCACCAGAAGGAAATTAAACAGCTCTGGTCGCATTTGAGCCAAAGCAGTACAACATTGATATAGTTGCACTGAGAAGTAAGCATCAGTCGACTACATGACACGAGAAAGCAAAATAAAACATCTAACAGTGTTCCTGCTGTACTGTTTGTTGTCTTTTGTGCAATTCTTGAGCCTGTCTCAAAAGTCATGGCCGTCATAGGCATGTAGATAATTATTTCGTGGTCGTCGGAACCTCATATGTCGAGAATCCTATATATATATATATATATATATATATATATATATATATATATATATATATATATATATATATATTGCGTTTCACCCAAGCAAGGCGGGAAGCCATTAGGACGCAAAGGGTTACAGAAAATAGCTAGATCAGATAGGGAGTGATAGAAGAAAGGATGAGGGTAGTGGATAGATTAAAGCAACTGGAGATGTCGATTGACATTACACTTGAATAGCTGGAGATTATAGCTCTCAGGGAAACAGGAATAGGGAAGGGAGCTCCACAGGCGAGAGGTGCGAGACATGAAGCTATTGGAGTAGAAGAGATGGCTACATTTAGGAGTTTCGAGAGTGAAGGGGTGAGAGCGGGATGCCAGCCTCGTAGGGCGCTGGAACTCATGACGTCTGGGAACCAGCGAATGCAGCTCCTCGGAACAATTTCCATGGAAGTATTTGTAGAACAGACAGAGAGAGGCGACGGCGCGTCTGTGAGAATATGTTAATAAAACTACTTCGCTTGTAAATCAACAGTCATAATAGAATAAGCGTTTTTCAGAACTCAAGCAGAATGAGTCAAATAAAGCACCATATATATATATATATATATATATATATATATATATATATATATATATATATATATATATATATATAAAAGTGAAGACAACACTTAGAGGCAACAGTCTGTTTCATGCTAGACGCAATCATCAGGCCACTTGACGATTGCGTCTAGCATGAAAACACTGTCACCTCTAAGTGTTGACTTCTATGTTCACTTTATATATTTGCACATGCTCTATCTCTGATATTGAGCACTTTATCCCATAAATATAGCACACCTTAAGACTATATTTCTTTATATATATATATATATATATATATATATATATATATATATATATATATTCATCCTTCAGTAATTTCCCTTTTGGAGTACACAAAACTTATTATTGGGGCGGCAGTAACAGCATATAGAATGGATTGAAGAAGAAATTTTTAACCTAATGAAGTGCATTTACCCCACATAATGTGATGGGAATTCAAGCAAGGGTGTGACACTATGGAGACATCTAGGGAAATATGCAATGTTTGTGCCTGAGGCGTCATAACTGACCGTAAGTAAGAAGTGGATTAGCAAAGTTTCCTTCTGGAGAAATGTCCATGGAAGAAAAGTTAAGATCGTGGCGTTCAGCGGAAGATTATCTATGAGCAAAGTACTCAGGAATTCATAAAGATTATGATGAATGCACCACAGTCTACCAAATGTCGGCATGTAGAAAAGACCGCGAAATAATGATGAATGTATGACTGATGTACTTACACTTTATATTTCCCGGAATAAAATTGATAAACAATTATTTAAAAACTATTATACACATAGACATACATACACAGACATATATATATATATATATATATATATATATATATATATATATATATATATATATATATATATATGCGTTTCATATATATATATATGCGTTTCAATGAATACGACAGATTAGGTACTTTGATTTAGTTTTTTATACAAATTTTCATGTGATCTAATATTTTTTTTCTTTTCGGAGGACAAATTATATAAAAACTGTGGATTATATAAATACATACAAACAATAATCTATTTCTTGTTAACAATTAATATATCTCTGCCTTCAAAATGGCTAAATGAATAGCCGAAAGCGCTCGGGAAGAAAGAACAATTGGACAATTTTTATAGAAAAGAAAACGTAACTGACAGTCAACTGACCCTAATAAATACATAAAGGGAGATAACCATCCATTGCATGCCTACATATCTATCTATCTATCTATCTATCTATCTATCTATCTACAAGTTTCATTGGAAACGACTGACAAGGCACGACAATTGAATTTTTCATTAAATTTGTCTTGCATTCGTACAAAGGATTTAATTTCTGGACATAGAATGCCGAAAAATGTTTCTCCGAACGCTTTCAGCTAATTTATCCATAATTATCAAGGATTATTCTTTTTTTTTTTTTTTGCTTAACAGAATATGGAGAACATTTTTTTATGTATACAAAGTCTATTCAAAAAGTGTTATCCAAATAAAAGAAGTTCAGTAATACTCCCATCAACAGAAATGATGCTGAATAAAGGGTGTGGCTTCAGAAGCGAACTACTTCGAAGGAAAGTAAATGCTGAATTGGTATATGCTGTAATTTTCTTTTTATAGCTAGAGGCCCGATAATTTTAGATCATAAATCGCGATAGGGGTGTGTTTTAATTTCCGAAAATGAACAGAAAATTGTGGCCTTGTTAATAATTGATATTACTAAGAGTTAACTTCATTTTTCTTATTAACCCCTGCATTATTCAGACTGTATTTTGAATGGGAATGACACTATTATGGTCCTATTATGATTCTATTATGGCTCTTTTTTTTACTATTACGACTATTATTATTATACTATTATGGTTCTATTAGGACACTATTATGGGCCTATTATGGTTTCATTATGGCTCTTTTTTAATATTACGACTATTATTATTATACTATTATGGTTCTATTAGGACACTATTATGGGCCTATTATGGCTTCATTATGACTCTTTTTTTAATATTACGACTATTATTATTATATTATTATGGTTCTATTAGGACACTATTATGGGCCTATTATGGCTTCATTATGACTCTTTTTTAATATTACGACTATTATTATTATACTATTATGGTTCTATTAGGACACTATTATGGGCCTATTATGGCTTCATTATGACTCTTTTTTAATATTACGACTATTATTATTATATTATTATGGTTCTATTAGGACACTATTATGGGCCTATTATGGCTTCATTATGACTCTTTTTTTACTATTACGACTATTATTATTATATTATTATGGTTCTATTAGGACACTATTATGGGCCTATTATGGCTTCATTATGACTCTTTTTTAATATTACGACTATTATTATTATATTATTATGGTTCTATTAGGACACTATTATGGGCCTATTATGGCTTCATTATGACTCTTTTTTAATATTACGACTATTATTATTATACTATTATGGTTCTATTAGGACACTATTATGGGCCTATTATGGCTTCATTATGACTCTTTTTTTACTATTACGACTATTATTATTATATTATTATGGTTCTATTAGGACACTATTATGGGCCTATTATGGCTTCATTATGACTCTTTTTTTACTATTACGACTATTATTATTATATTATTATGGTACTATTAGGACACTATTATGGGCCTATATTGCACAAGCATATTGCGGACAGAACTTGGTATTGTCCGTCTGTATTTGAATGTCTGTCTTCAATGTAACTTGTATAGAACAGAGTTTGTTGGCAAAATACATGCATACATAAATGCATATATATATATACAAGTTTCCTTAAAGACGGCAGACAAGATACAGCGGTTATGCTTTTTTATATAATTTTTCGTGTGTTCGTACAAGTGTTTTCTTTTCTGGACACAAAATGTGTAAAGACTGACGAAATGTTCTGCACATTCGAGCGTTTTCGGTGATTCTTTTAACCATTATCAAGAGCGATTTTTATTTTATGTTTATAAGTATGTGCCTGAAGTTACAGGAATTTTTTTTCCAAAATACGGCCAGCACTTGTATATTCTACTTGTATTTAGCGGATAGAGCCTATCAATAACATTAACTATGAACACGGCCACAACGTGCTGACCGTGTTTGTCAGTCTTATTTAACGAACCTTGTATAAAAGAGGGATTGTTGCCCAAATACCCAACTGTCAAATACACACACACACACACAGACACATATATATATATATATATATATATATATATATATATATATATATATATATTTTTTATGCGTGTGTTTGTGTGTGTGATCACAAATTGTGATCAGATTGTTTATAGCTTTTTACCCCGTTCAAATCTATTTGTGTGAGTCTCTTTTTAACTATCTATCCAGCGCGGGTTAGTTTTATAAGAAAGTTTTAATCATATGTCTGTGTTAACTGAATTCTTTACTTGTATATATATATATATATATATATATATATATATATATATATATATATATATAAAGGGAAGAGGTTATAGTCGTTCCAACGAGAGAAAAGTGTGTTTATTAAAAAAAGAAAGAGAAACCGCAAAGTTTTTGGGTTGTAATGTGGATTTTTTAAAAAAATATTATGCCTTATTTTTACATAATTTTGCTACACAGGTTTCCTGTCTAGCGACCGTCATCAGGCAAAGGGTGGAGATTTCCACATATTATTAAAAATAATTCATTTTTTTTCTTTATGTTTTTCGATGTTAAATATTCTCGATGTTAGACATTCTCTTATATGTGTTAATGATCCAAACGACTTTCTTGAACTGGCAGCCAAATGTTCGGCGTGAAGGGTTATAAAACAATTAAGATTGGTTCGAGGAATGATGTAGTTATCGACATGCTTATCAATTAATGGCCCGTGTGTGTTCTTAGATCTATTTCCATTTTCGTGTGATTTTACCAGCATACGTATATATAGGTGTATATCCCATCTCTATACATACACACTGTCTCACTACGAAGAATCAGTGAACACATCTATACACCCACACACACATGCATACACACATACCAAACACACACACATAGCGTCCCACTATATATATATATAAACACACACACATATATATATATATATATATATATATACCACACACACACACACACACACACACACACACACACACACACACATATATATATATATATATATATATATATATATATATATATATATATATGATAAATTGTGTTCAAAAAAGCAATCAGGATGAAGTCGAGAGCAAAGTATTTATTCGAATAAATGGCCGAGTTTCATAAAATAATCGATGGTTGCAGACGAAAATATTTGGAAGGCTTGGCTCGTATATTTAATATTCGTCGATGTTAGCAAATGTTCCTGTCGGCGAATGCGAAACTCGTAACAATCTGATAAATCGACCAATATTTATGTACTGCGACCACTGAACAAACGCATAATTCAATCACTTCTTGAGGATTGACGCCATTGTTTTTTCCTCATTTAGCCTTTTCTGTCTCATGTCAACAGGCAGTACACGGTAACAGATATATCTTACACACACACAAACACACACGCACACGCACACACATATATATATATATATATATATATATATATATATATATATATATATATTAACTGATTAATTGATTGTCACTTGTGTCTGCGCCACAGTATATTTTTTGGAGATTCATAATAGCTTGATCATATTAGTACACGTACATTTGATATAACGAAATGTACGTTATTTGCATTATTCGGTCTGTTATCCTCATTTTCATTGCCATATTAAGAACGTTTCGACCGTTGTCCGGTTCGGCCTTCTTCAGGTGATTGGATCTCTGAGATGAGGTATTATGATTACTTACATCATGTACATTATTCGGACTGTTATCCTCGTCTTCATTGCCATATTCACAACGTTTCGGCCGTTGTACGCTCTGGCCTTCATGTGATTGGAATTTTGAACTGAACTCTTTATTTTGTCCACCTGTGTAGATTGTTCTAGTTCCACGTATCATGCCTCTTCCGGACATCTCAGTTATTTTCGTTTTAATTCAACTCTTCAAGATTTTGGTTCACAAAACCTCAGTCACTTTCGAACCACCATAACGTAGAATGATTTGCCTTTCTGTAAATTGGGGACTCTGCAAAAGTGTGCTGAACAAGAGCAAACCCACAATACATCCTTTATTCAATCAATTTGAGACCCTGACCCCTTCAGCTGATAAGGCTGAATGCTTTGCTCGTAAATTCTCACCCAATTCAACGCTTGACTCATCTGGTGTACCCACAGCTGATGTTCCCCCTAGAACTGAGGCTCTACTGAGTGAGATGCATATTACCCCAACGTTGGTATTTGACATCATCTCTAAATTAGACCCCATAAGGCGGTGGGGATGGGATACCGGCCATTGTCATGAAGAAGTGTGCCTCTGAACTGGCTCCTGTCCTCTCTAAACTTAATACAACCACTGCTTCAGTGACTCTTGCTTTCAAGGCTGTTGAAAGTTCTTATCTGTTGTAACTTCTTTAAGAACACTGGTGACCCTTCTGACCCGTCTAACTATCGTCCTATCAGTTTTTTACCACTCTTCGATAAAGTCTTCGAGGCTTTGTTCAACGCCGAAGTGGTTAAGCACCTTACTTCACATAATCTGTTCTCCGACAAGCAATATGGTTTCAGCTTTGCCCGATCTACTGCTAACGTGTTCACGGCCTAAATTGAATTAGTATATGAAGCACTTAACAATAATGGAGAAGCTCGAGCCGTGGCTCTACATATCTCTAAAGCGTTTGATCGGGTTTGGGGTGTTGGTCTTCTTCGTAAACTTCAGGGATACGGTATTACAGGACGATTATTTGACTTAATGCAATCATTCCTGTTAAACCGTGAAATGAAGGTCATCCTAAACGGATTCTCTATCGGCTCCTTTATCACGAACGCTGGTGTCCCCTAAGGCTCTATCTTGGTCCCTATACTCTTCCTGATCTTCATCAATGACCTTCCCGATGTCACCAGTTCCCTAGTAGGCATCTACGCGGACGACACTACTATTTACTCCTGCCTCAATAGTAAATCTAGTATCATTGACAAAACTAACCTGGCTGCTGATCTCGAAAAGGACCTCCACTCTGTGGTTGACTGGAGCAGGAAATGGCTTGTAAACTTTAATGCCTCCAAAACGAAACTGCTCTCTTTTACCGACGGCAAAGAACCTTCCCTGCCTCCCATCAGATTCAAAATTCCCTGAGATCGCCTCAGTACACCGGCTTGTTTTCACGCTGTTCACTGACATGAGGTGGAATAAATACATTGAATCAATAGCTTCATCTATCGCAAGGAAAGCTGGTTCTCTATGGCATCTCAGAGAGTTTTTCTCGTCTGAGTCCAACCTTCAAATCTATAAATCAACCATTCATTCATGGAATGTTGCTGCCGTAAAATGAACTGGTGCCCCCGCTGTAGATCTCTAGGTCCTCGACAAAATCCAGAGACGAATATGCAATGTGATAGGTCCTGATCTGGCATCTAGTCTACAGTCGCTTTCTCACAGACATGCCGTGGCTTCCCTCTGTCTCTTCACCAAGTTTTTTCACGGTAACTGTTCTGACAAGCTAGTTTCGCTTGTTCCAAGGTTTGCATTATTGTCCCTTCCTTTCTCTGTCAAAATGGTTGAATGTAACTGGCTATTCTACTCAAACAGCTTATTCTCTCGCACTTCCCGTTGTGGAACTCCCCTCCTCCTTACTTGCTTCCCCGATGACTATAATCTTCAAATATTCAAGTGTAATGTCAATCGACATCTGTCACTCTGAGCTTGTTCCCGGACCTCTGTATCCTTTCCTCTTCTTCTCAATCCTCTGTAACCCCTCGTATGCTAGTGGTACTCCCCGTCTTGCTTGGGGTGAATTGAATATATATATATATATATATATATATATATATATATATATATATATATATATATATATATATATATATATATATATATATATATATATATATATATATATATTAAAGTATATAATTGGTGTATACGGAATGAATTCCAAATATATACCATTTATATACCATTATATATATGGTATATACCATTTATATACCATTATATATATGGTATATACCATTTATATACCATTATATATATGGTGTATACGGAATGAATTCCAAGTATATACCATTTATTTTATGAAAAACCATTTATTTTACATTCAACATCATCAGTTGATAAGACACCGGAGGTGTTGAAACAAAATGGCTATTTTTGTAGTGATTTTATAACATATTTATGTTATAATTTTTTAAATAAATAATTATATATATAAGACGAAAGGAAAACACCATACTGATGCATATTTAAATCCAATCTAAGCTTTCAGCTTTACAAAAGCCATTATCGAAGATGACAATTTCAATAAATCAAACAACAACGGACGAAACAACAATGATAGTCCGCCCTTGCTGGATGAATTTACTTGGAATTTTCATGCAGCAAGGGCGGACTATCATTGTTATTTCGTCCGTTGCTGTTTGATTTATTGAAATTGTCATCTTCGATAATAGCTTGTGTAAAGCCGAAAGCTTAGATTGGATTTAAACAGCCGTAAGTTCTATGCTAACTATTTCAACTCTCGCACTTCTCACTTCTGGGACGTTTGTAATTTAACATATGAGCAGCTTCAATCCGTGTGCCTTTCCCGACCTTTTTTTCAGAATCTCGCGCGAACTCATATCTGGCTGAAATTGAATTGAGATTTCTTGTTCAGTTTCTCTCTGTATTGAGGGGAATGTCTCATTTGGTGAGCATTTTTGCAGCTCATGGAAAGTAAACCAGGTTCAGAAAGATGTAAATTCAACCTAACTGTATTCATTCAATAGATTAACTTGTTTGGAATATTTATATATTGTGTTAAGGAAATATTAGGCATTAGTATGTATGTATAGCTGGCCATTCGTATTTGTGGATACCCGTCTACTAAGACGGCTAGCCAAGCGCATTTGTGTTTGCTCACCACCCACAGAGCCCATCTGTAGTTTATACTGCAACTATGTTGAGCAGACCTTAGTTACGGTAACTGGGAAAGAGCGTGTTATCTAGCGTGATCATCAATTTGAAGAAGGCCAGCACGCTCAATCCCTCGGCCACGATGACTTGTGACTTCGTGCTAGCACAGCTATTGACGACACCAAAAGCTTCCGTCTAACCAATTTCACTCACTTCTCCTGGGTCAACCTGCGGTATGGTTTCCTGGCACTTTCCAAATGTACCGCACGCTGGGATTGACCCCTCCAGTCCGATAACATCAGGAAGTCTCCTTCCTAACAAATCGAGCATGGTGAGATTCGAACACGGGTCTCATGGTCAGAATGCGAACGTCCGACCCTGCTGCCCTGCCCAGGAATTTATAAATCCATGGTATACCAATGCATCGGATAAACAAAATAACTGAAAGAAAGAAATGACATATATGCATTATTCTAAAAAAATATTATTTATATTTTATATACCGCTATACACATAGTTGTCACTAATTTGACCCACAGGGAGAAGTTATAACATACAAATACAGCAATTAGTGTGAAAGGGGCGAAAAGCTAGGATATCTATTAATATTTTCCGAAACTTCCCGAAGGAAAACGAGCAGGTTGGTGATGTCCTCACCTAGTGAGATCATGTGCTTTCCTCTACTCTTTTAATTGTTGTGGAATGTCATTTCTTCCTTCACTATTACCTGCATAGCACCTGGCATAGGCAGACACGTCTTGTCTCTAGGCGTGCTAAATAGCAACTGCCGTTCATCACTCTACGAATTGACATTATTTATTGGCCGGCACGTGGTTTTCATGAATGATTCTTTCAAAAAGAGATAATCACCGTTTGCATCACTATCGGGAAATTTGCTATAGAAAATGATAGGCACAAGAAATTTATGTTGATTATAAACTCAAATTAGATTCTGTATTTCGCCCCTGACATTAATGTGACAATCAGTTTTATATGTTGTTATTTTTAAACATTTCAACCCAATTAATTAATTAATTAATAATTAATTAATTAATTAGTATCAGTATTTATTTTATATTGGCAGAATTGGATAAAAAAAATTATTGATTTTTTTAAGCATTTCACCCCTGGCAAGGCGGGAGTGCCACTAGCACACAAGGGGTTACAGAGAGCGAAAGTAAGAGTAAGGGGAAAGCGATAGACCGTATAAATATTTGGACATTGCAGTCAACACCAAAGGGGATCGTCAAGACTTGACGATTACATTTAGCATAAAACAGACTGTGGGTGTTGACTTCAATATCTACTTATATATATATATATATATATATATATATATATATATATATATGTGTGTGTGTGTGTGTGTGTGTGTGTGTGTGTGTGTGTGTGTGTGTGTGTTGGTAAATAGCTTGAGAGAGACCTAGAAATGGAGAGAGGGAATGGTAAAGAAAGATTTTTAGAATAGGTTTGTATGAATAGAATGTATATTATTTCTAGAAACAAACGTTCCAGATCAAGTTTCATTGACGTATTTTTTATGAAGAGGCGTTTTGTCGAGAGTCAAATATATTCCTGATATTTTATTTCAAATTGTAGTGCTGGTAATAAAATTTTTTTCTCGAAAATGTATTGTAGGTATTTTTACGATCAAAAACTATTTTTACACTTTCATAGTGATCCCAGTTTAGAAGTTAACTATTTGCCCATAGCTGGGACCCTAACAGATGCAACTACCCCAGGTCAGGGTGGACCTGGGAACATCAACATTTAAGAGGTG
>CAHIKZ030000218.1:367500-387500 GCA_903632075.3 Acanthosepion pharaonis | reverse complement strand
CACGCAAATATAATATGCTTTCTTATTTACATGTCACTACCGGCAGGTTGTAATGTATCGGATCTTAAAATAAAAAAAAATCACTATCAAAATCCAAATATCTTGAAGCGGAAATCTGAAAACTTTGGTACATGAGGACATCAATAATTCCAGTTGGAGTTGGAGTCCTCAGTATGATGGGAAAAGGTTCTTATAGACTCATGGAAGGGATTACTGGTAGCCCATCCAGAAATACAAAAATATTGCACTCACAAGTACAGCTCACACGAAGAACTTTATTTATGTAAAATGTGTGCGTAGGTTTTGTTGTTGTTTTTTTTAATAATAATAAATAATCAATGGAAAAAAAAATGTCATGCAAAATTGCCTTTTCAGCCCACACCTTAAGACGTTAGGTCTTTTTTTTTATTTTAAATGTGTTGGGACCCGGAAAGAAATTAGTATACAAGAGAAATTAAAAGAAAATAATAATAATAATAATAATAATAATAATAATTTGTCTCAATAATAATAAATAATAAAGAAACGCTTTATTAATTTGTCTCAAAAGAAATAGAAAAAAAAAATTGTTCTCATAAGAAATACAAAAATTGTAATTAATAATACAGCCCACAAGAAATTAAGAAACGCTTTATGTATGTAAAATATGTGTGATTTTTTTTTTATTTTAAATGGCTCAGTGGAAAATGTAATGATGCCATTTCTGATCTAAGGTCTCTTGTTGGGACCCGGAAAGAAATGAGTATACACCAGAAATAATAATAAAATAAAATAATAATTAATTTTTGTCTCATAAGAAATAGAAAAAAAAATGTTCTCATAAGAAATACAAAATTGTACTGTAATGCCCACACCTTAAGAAACGCTTTTTTATGTATGTAAAATATGTGTGATTTTTTTTAAAATGGCAGTGGAAAATGTAATGATGCCATTTCATGATCTAAGGTCTCTTGTTGGGACCCGGAAAGAAATGAGTATACACCAGAAATTAAAGGAAATAATAATAATAATAATAATAATAATAATAATAATTTGTCTCATAAGAAATAGAAAAAAAATGTTCTCATAAGAAATACAAAAATTGTACTTAATAATACAGCCCACACCTTAAGAAACGCTTTATGTATGTAAAATATGTGTGATTTTTTTTTTATTTTAAATGGCTCAGTGGAAAATGTAATGATGCCATTTCTGATCTAAGGTCTCTTGTTGGGACCCGGAAAGAAATGAGTATACACCAGAAATTAAAGGAAATAATAATAATAATAATAATAATAATAATTAATTTGGAAATAGAAAAAAATGTTCTCATAAGAAATACAAAATTGTACTTAATAATACAGCCCACACCTTAAGAAACGCTTTATGTATGTAAAATATGTGTGATTTTTTTTTTAAATGGCTCAGTGGAAAATGTAATGATGCCAAGAACCCGGAAAGAAATGAGTATACACCAGAAATTAAAGGAAATAAAATAATAATAATAATAATAATAATTAATTTGTCTCATAAGAAATAGAAAAAAAATGTTCTCATAAGAAATACAAAAATTGTACTTAATAATACAGCCCACACCTTAAGAAACGCTTTATGTATGTAAAATATGTGTGATTTTTTTTTTATTTTAAATGGCTCAGTCACAATGTTGGAAAAAGAAATGAGTATGAAATAAAATAATAATAATAATAATAATAATAATAATAATTAAAAAGAAATAGAAAAAATGTTCTCATAAGAAATACAAAATTGTACTTAATAATACAGATTAGAAACTTTATGTATGTAAAAATGTGTGATTTTTTTTTATTTTAAATGGCTCAGTGGAAAATGTAATGATGCCATTTCTGATCTAAGGTCTCTTGTTGGGACCCGGAAAGAAATGAGTATACACCAGAAATTAAAGGAAATAATAATATAATAATAATATATATATATATATATATATATATATATATTGTACTTATAATACAGCCCACACCTAAACGCTTTATATATATGTGTTTTTTTTTATTTTAAATGGTGTGTGTGTGTGTGTGTGTGTATTTGAAAGTAGATATCAGTTTAATAATTTAATCAATTTTAATTAATTGCAATGAAGGTGGGGACTGAAAACAGCTTTTTTTTATTTAAATGGCTCAGTGAAAATGTAATGATGCCATTTCTCTGATCTTGATAATGACCATAAACCCATTTGGCCTCTGGCAAAATTAAATGATCATATCATGTCTTTCAAACTTTCGTTGTCTGCTTGAATACAAAACCAAGAAAAGATATATATATATATATAACATTATATATATATACTTCTGGCTCCATTTTTGAAAAGTAATTGTTTGTTTAATACCTCAAAAATGACTAAGGTGTGTTGATAATGAAAAACCTGTTTGCTCTCCTTCAAACTTTCGTTGTTATACACACACACACACACATTGTTTGTTTAATACACACAAAAACACACACACACATATATATATATATATATATATATATATATATATATATATATATATATATATATATATATATATATATATATATATATTGTAGCATCCGAGACGAAAAAATATAATGCAAATCGAAATATATTTGTGAAGTTTGTATCTGCTATCATTTTTCCAAATTATATATATATATATATATATATATATATATATATATATATATATATATATATATATTGTAATAAATAGAAAGAACATTAAGATATATAATCCGGTGTTCTTATTGTTTTTTTTTATTTTACAAAACAATGCTCAATGTAAATTTACAGACCATAAACATTATAAATTAACTGATTTAAAATATTATTTAATCGCTACACACGAATTACCATGTTTCAAAAACCGAAGCGAAAAACTTCAAATTTAATTATATAATTAAATTAAAAGCATTTGTTCTGTTTCATCTTCAAGCGAATTTTGGAACCAAACCATATTTTCAATATATTCCAATATATATATATATATATATATATATATATATATATATATATATATATATATATATATATATATGCATTTTCTAAAACAGCAATAAATCTTATTTATTAAAGTGGGAGATTTCAGTGGACGCTTCGTTTATTTATTTATTAAACGTGTTATTTCTTTATTTTCCTCTACCGGTCTAAATATTCGACTGTTGCTTTATTTTAGTTGATAGCCTATCAACACTTTTATGGGTCATTTAATGCTGAAGTCAAAATATTTTGAACGCAATTTCATGCCTTCAACTAGAGATAAAAAAGATAAATACATTTATAAAGCATATTGTTGGTTAATTTACTAAATATATGTTCCTGCTATTTTAATTTTTTTTTTACTTTAAAGATATATTTTTATACTTTCAGTAATTAGGGGTTCACTTGGGAGTCTAAGAGATGCTACCACCCCTGCCACAGGGTGGACCTGAGAACAAAAGCAATTAAGAGGTAGTTCCACGCTCCTCAAAACATACACTTTCCTGATCAGTGTCCTTGCTGCCTGTTGTAGTTCATCATCATACCCAGCACTACTGAATATTCAAGAAATGTTATTCGAGATAAATAAACGCTCTCCGGCAGTATTCGAAATCTACCCCCTTTACTGGAAAAACCGTTGTTTGATCCGACGTGACCTCGACCGGATGAGTGAATGTGCTGGTTATAAGACTAGAACCGTGTGGGAATTAAAAACTGGTTTGTTTCATGCTTGAACGCAATCCTCAGGGCATCAGGTTTGCTTTCAAGCATGAAACAGATTGCCTCACCTTGTTCGGAAGATGAAAGTTCATATATATATATATATATATATATATATATATATATATATATATATATATATATATATATAGGAAGAAATATGGTCTTACGGTGTGCTATATTTATGGGATAAAGTGCTCAATATCAGAGATATAACTTGTGTAATTATAAAATCTAAAATAGAACATTGAAGTCAACATTTAGAAGCGACAGGCTGTTTCATGCTAGACGCAATCGTCAGGTCACCTATCTCTCTCTCTCTCTGTCTTTCTCTCTGTCTCTCTCTAGATCTTTTCCGATTTCTTTTTGAATTTGTAGGTCTGATGAATTGGATTCGAATGTAATAAATTATAATAATGGAATATTAGTGTTTGAGCCTTTTATATTATATTCTTGCTCTGTCCTGAATATTGAGCACTACTTTCATTTTATCCTCTTGAAATTCATATATATATATATATATATATATATATATATATATATATATATATATATATATATATATGGTGCAGCAAGCAAGAATTCTCTTAAACATGTTTTTAAAAATAATATGGACAAGTTATGTCTATCAATTTTTACTAAATTTTCGAATATTTTTTTTTTATTTAGGCGGAAATTTTTTCAAAAATTCATACGAACTTTTATTTTACATTATTTTTTCCGAATACTTTCGAATGTTATTACATTCATTTTCAAGGATTGTTCTCTGTGTAGTTACGCAGGTAGTTTTTAATTTTGACGATCTCAGGTTGAATAGAATCTATTTCACCTGACTGAAAGTGACGTCATATAAACGGTCAACAAACTAACTTGTCTTACATATTATTTTTTAAAACATGTTATATATATATATATATATATATATATATATATATATATATATATATATATATATATGTATGTATGTATGTATAATTTATACAAGGAATTAAATAGAAAATTTCTTGGATTTATAACTTTTCAAAATTCCAACACAATTCTCACTTGATTGATTTGAACAAGAACTCCAGCTTCGCGGCATCTCACGCTACAAAACATATATTCAACTGTCAATAAATAGTATAATTTGAAAAAAAAAACTTTCGTTCTATACATATTACGTATTAGTGTTTGCGTATATATCAGAAAATTGCGCCCTGAAGGTAAAAATTTGACATTTTCGAAAGTACTTGACATGTGTCTACCATCTGAAAACAACTTTATAATAAGATAGACACCCAACGCATGAATGCTCTTCCTGTTTTCAATCCAGATATGTGGTGGAACCAGATGCTCAAAGGCCAAGAGATCTTACGGCCACACACTGTCGTAATGATGATGATGATGATGATGATGATGATACTATAACCACTGCAGTGGTAAAATTGTTTGGGGCCGAATCATCCCCATATCCGTTTCTTGACCGTAAGTGTCTGAAGTTTGTGGGCGTTGGTCTTGTTTACCCTCCAGGTTTCAGAGCCGTAAAGTAATACAGGCTTGACGTTGGTGTTGAAGATCCGGATCTTGTACAGTGAGAGGGTTGTTGATCTGAGTGGTCGCAGAGTGTTGAAAGCGTGTCGGGCTTTGTTGATTCGGCACTTGATATCTTCATCTGTCCACCTATCTTTACTTTACCAGGTAGACAATCCTATCGATTTCCTTGATGTCTTTTTGGTGTAGTCGCACTGGGTCTTGTCTGTTGTTTACTCTCACGTCATTCGTCTTCCCGATTGGAGGTTGATTGGGTGGACAATTTGGTGTGGTGTATTGGTTAACAAGCTCGTCTTGCTAAAACAGTTACGACCAAGTAGTAAGTTTGATCCTTACTAACTGCCCATCAATTTCAGTCTTGCGACACATCTTGCGTAGTGTGTGGCCGATCCATCCGCATTTCCGTATCTTGATGTCAATCTCGATTCGGGCTTGTCTGGTCCTGTTTCACAGTTGGTCGTTGAAGACTTCCGGCCACTTGATATTGAGGATGTTCCTGAGACATCTGTTGGTAAATGTCTGAAGTTTGTAGGTGTTGGTCTTGGTTACCCGTCAGGTTTTTGAGCCGTAAAGTAGGACCGACTTGACATTGGTTTTGAAGATCCGGATCTTGTACAGTGAGAGGGTTGGTGATCTGAGTGGTCGCAGAGTGTTGAAAGTGTGTCGGCCTTTCCTGATTCGGCACTTGATGTCTTCCTCTGTCCACCTATCTTTACTGACGACGCTTACCAGGTAGACAAACCTATCGACTTCCTTGTCTTCTTGGTGGAGTCGCACTGGGTCTTGTTGTCTGTTGTTTGCCCTCATGACCTCCGTCTTCCCGATGTTGGTTTGGAGGCCACTCTTCTCCGCTTCTAGGCAGGCCCTTCACTGGAATCCACGAGGGAAGCGGAAAATGGGCCGACCAAAACAGACATGACGCAGAAGTGTTGACGGAGAGGTGATGGCAGCCGGCACGACGCGGGACGAACTGAAGAGGATCGCCCGTAACCGGGTCCGTTATAGAGTCGCCTATGTTCCCCAAAGAATCCAGAGGCATACGAAGAAGAATGGTAAAATTACTTCAATTCGACCATCATTTTTGCCAGTACTTAACGTGTTAGTGTTCTTCCGATAGTTCATACTTTCAATTATTTAAAAAGACGAAAGGCTTTTACCTCTGACAACAGAGTAACTTATATAAATAAATATGAGTCTTAGATTACGTCTTCAATTTACGTCGTCCTCTTACGGCCATACACGGCTTTAGTAACGCTCTACTTTGAGTGGCGCTCTGGCCTTATATTGGCTGAATATTTTGTAAGAAAGAGAACAATAACGCCTATGCAGTTTTGTAGAATTAGTATTCTTGGTGAAATCGCCTGTGACTTTTATTTTGAACCTGGAAAGCTTTCTGAAGAACTTTCTGAAGTGTTTGTTCGCTTTTTAATTAGATTCAAATCTTTTTATTTCTTGCTAGAGCGATTTCTTTTAAGAGGCCGAAAAGCTGACGAGGTTGATCGTCTTTGAAGTTATGGCATTTATTATTATTATTATTATTATTATTATTTCAATATTGTTTACAATTGATATGTTATATATCTGGCGACCACCTGTCTGTTTCTGTGATCAACGCGTATAATGTTTCTTTGATTCTTGATACGAGCTAATGTTTTCTCTCTTTTAATTACTGCTGAAACAACGAAGAAGAAGAGAATAAATAAAAATAAAAATAAAGAAAATCAGAAGCATGAAAATTGGCCAGAAAAACCCACGTAAATCAAAAGGGGTGTGTGAATAAGATAGAAGCAAGCGAAGAATATTGAAGCTTGAAGATGTGAAAACAAAAGCAAGTCGCAATATCATTTCAAAGAATAAAAAAAAAATAACGAAAGAAAGAAAAGAAACGAATAAATCTATGATGTAAAGAATGAAAGTAAAAAGTCAATGTTACCAAAGAAGGCTAATGACAGAAAAGAAAAGGAATAAAGAAGAAAAACATTTATAATTAAATTGTATAAAAACATTAGGAGTAAAATGAAAGCTTTTACGAAAAAAATACATTCAAAAAATGTAAGTTTAAAAAGAAAGAATATGAAAGAATGATTGAAAACATTATGAAGAAAAGAAAGAAAAGAGAATGAAAGAACGAACGAATAAATGATATGAAGAGATATAGAAAAACAGTTAAAAAAAGAGAGAAAGAAGAAGAAAATCATGAGAAGAAAAGAAAGAAAGAGAGAAAGAAAAAGGAAAGAAGAAACATTTTAGAAAAGAAAGCCTAAAAATAGAAAGAAAGGAAGAAACATTTCAAGAAAGACAATATTGTAAAAAGAATAATGAATGAAAGAAACAGAAAAATATTTCGAAAACATTTTCGAATAAGAAAATCATTTAAAAAGAAGGAATATCGACTAGAAAGAAAGGAATATATATTTCAATTCCAAAGAAAGGAAGAAAGAAATAGGTGAAAACAAAAAAGAAAGAGCAAACCATACGAATGGGAAGAAAGAAAAAGTAAAAGAAAAAAAAGAAAAAAATGAATACGAAAAAAGAAAGAAAAAATAGAAATGCAAAGAAAATAAAAATGAAAAAAGAAAATAGAAAGACAAAACTAAAAGAAAAAAGAAAACAAAAAAAGTAAAATATAAAAGAAAGAAAAACGAAAAAGAAAAAAGAAAGAAGAAAGAAAAAAGAAAGAAAAAAGAAAGAAAAAGAAAAAAGAAAGAAAAAAGGAAAAGAAAGAACAAAGAAAAAGGAAACGGAAAGAAAAAAGTGAAATAAAAAAGAAAGAAAAAAGAATGAAAAACTAAAAAAGGAAGAAAAATGAAAAAGAAAAAAGAAAGGAGAAAGAAAAATAAAAGAAAAGAGAAAGAAAAAAGAAAGAAAAAAAGAAAACAAAAAAGTAAAAGAAAAAAGAAAGAAAAACGAAAAAGAAAAAAGAAGAGAAAGAAAAAAGAAAGAAAAAGTAAGAAAAAAGAAAGAAAAACGAAAAAGAAAAGAGAAAGGAGAAAGAAAACGAAAGAAAAAGTAATAAAAAAGAAAGAAAAAAAGAAAAAAGAAAAAAAAAAGAAAGGAAAAGAAAAAAAGACAGAAAAAAAGAAAACAAGGAAAAAAGTGAAATAAAAAAGAAAGAAAAAAGAATAAAAAACTAAAAAAGGAAGAAAAATGAAAAAAGAAAGAAAAAAGAAAGAAAAAGAAAAAAAAGAAAGAAGAAATAAAAAGAAAAAAGAAAGAAAAAAGAAAGAAAAAGAAAACGATAGCAAGAGAAAAAAAAAGAAATAATGATGGTGCGTACAATAAGTAAAGAAAGAAGGCAGAAAAAGAAAAAATGTACCGAATGAAAACAAAAAGAAAGAAAAACAAAAGTGAAACTTAAAAGAAAGGATGAAGTCCTGAAAAGAATAAAGACTGAACATATTAAATGGGAAGAGAAAAAGATTAATTTGAAAGAGGATTATTATTATTATTATTATTATTAATAATAATAATAATAATAATAATAATAATAATAATAATAATAATAATCGAAATAAATGAACCGGGGCTGGGGCAAGCACTGTGATGGTGTCGGAGAACGATTTACGGCAAATTTGTATTTAATCATATATTGAAAACAATCGATTAACCAGAACTAAGTGAGTGATAGAATTGCCGGTGAATGTTTATTCCTGTTCAATAACGCCAACTCAGTGAGAGTTCCGATAAGTGCATATCACTTTCTCATGTTCAGATTTTACATCTACAAATTCTCTAAAGCAATTCATTATCTGCAGTACAAGAAAATGAAAATAAACATACTGCTTATACGCCGAGGATTCTATTAGGCGAGGGAAAACGTTTCTAGAGTTCTTTTTTTCTGTAAAAAAACTGGAAACCGAAAGGACTTTTGAAAACCAGTTTTTCGTTAGAATATTTTTATTTTACAACGATAAAATATTACAAAATAATAATGAAAGGAAAGTTATATATGAAAAGGAAAAAAAATTGACTGTAAATAAATTATAATTTCTATGTGCTGTATCCGTCAACTCATAGCTGAAAATGACTCTCCACAAGTTCCTATCCGTTGTAGCTCTTAGTAATGTTTGTCTTTTCACATCACTCCCACGCCCTGTTGTTTTATATAGTACGTTACGTAAGGCTACTCATTGTTTCTTTCCGTTGCCATGTGAGTGTTAAATTCTACAAGCCTTCTTTCCTCATTATATGTCCACAAATTTTTTATTCTTCGCCTCGTGAGGATATTATCAAGTGAGCAAAAAGTTTGAAATTTCCTTTTTTTGACTGACTCTATTTTTGAGATGAGGTATAGCAATTATTTACATGACGTACATTGTTCGGACTGTTGTCTTCATCTTTATTGCCATATTCACGACGTTTCGTCCATTGTACGGTCCGGCATCTTCAGGTTATTGGAAATTCGAACTGAATCCTCTATTTCGTCGACCGGGGTAGATTGATCCCGTTCCACGTGCCATGCCTCTTCCGAATGTCTCAGTTATCTCATTTTTTACTCAAGTCTCCAATTTCTTATTCACCACTGCAGTAGCCAGATATTGAACTCACAACTCTTTGAGTCAAGTCACTGGACCCAACCAACGCTTTTATCCACTAGGCCATGTGCTGGACGAAATAAAGGGTTCAATTCGAAATTTCAATCTCCTGAAGAAGGCCGAAGGGTTCCCTTTTATTTCTTCAATCAGTTGTGCGATCTGTGAGATACGCTTAGGTGATCATGTGTCTTTCGATCCATGACTGACTAAGCAGAATATTTTCCCACAGTAGGTTGCCATTTCTTTCTTTGGTAGACTGGTTGCCAATCAAGGCTATAAAACCCAGTCTCTCCTACTGTTCAGCCCATGAAGGGAGAGGAGATAAATTTATTCTTTTCCCGGTGATATTTGCGCGTAAGTGACTGTAACGAACCCGACACGAATTCGAACTCCGTTCTCCGATTTCTCAATCCGAGTCAATATCTATTACATCACAACGCACATCTTCATTAGCTTAAAAAATATAAAAACTTCAAAGGCTAATTTCTTGTAGGCACAAGACTTAAGTCTGAGAAGAACAAAGCTAAGAGACTTTAAATGATTTATCTGAGCCTGAAGTATTTAGAGTTTTTATGACAAGCAGAAAATCTACAAAGTAAGATGCTGCCTCAACTGCTCAGATATGACTCTCAGTTCTTGAAGTCTTCGAGATCTTTGTATTTCAAATGTCTGAGGCTGATTTTTATCTCCTCGAAGTCTCTGCTATCTTTCTTCCGAAGCCTCTTGCTGTCTCATTGGTTCATATCTAACTCTCTCCTCTTGAAGTCTTTGTGATCTGTATTCTTCAGGTTCTTGCCATCTCCGTTGTTCATCTCTGGTCCTTTTTTTTTTTTAAGTCGTAGCAATCTTTGCTCTTCTATTTCAGCTATTCGATCATTAAGTCAACCAGGATCAAAGAATAAGAAATGAACAGAAAGGCAAAATGTATCTGTGGAACAAAGGGCCCAAAGGCAAAAACAAGACCAGATACATGCCAAACTTCAAGAAAGAAGACGAATAAATTTAATTATGATTCTTCATATGATTATGCTTCTGAAGCATCAATTCAGGATGTGGTAATTAGATGTTTTAACCCCAAGAATATCTTTGATCCTAACTGATGTAACAATTGCTTTCAAGAGATTGCCGTTTCCAATGAAACTAAACTTTGCAATGTCCATAAATATATCCCAAGGACAGACCCAATCACTTGCTGGTATACAGGTTGAAGAACTATGCTTTTTCTCATGGGCATCTACATGTTGCATGCTCTAGAACTGGAAGGAAAATAATCTGTTTGTTTTCAATCCATCAGGAAAAATAAAAAGAAAAGATTATTTATAAAAAAGTTCTACCATGACGATGTTTCAATGACCGTTCTCATTTTCTATGACCATTTGTTCTGTTCTCACATTAGAATCATTTTAGAAAATTGAATCTGAATTGTTGAGCTTAAATACTTTACTAAATTAGAATAATTTTAGATGATAATTTCGAAAATGTATTTGAATTGTTATATTTTCATGTTTTTATGCTTTCGTTTAGTTTGACTTTTCTAATTCTTTCAGAAAAGTGAATTAGAGTTTTTTTGTGTTTACCTATTAGGATTGGAATATTTTTTCAGAGAATAAGAATACTGTAATTGAAATGTTATACTTTCATGTAGGCTATTTTTTATGTTAATAAAATGCTTACATTTCTATTCAATAGATTATTTCATCCCGGGGAACGACGGGTACTTCTGGTTGTATATAAATATAAAAAACTCCTTTCTTGAAGAATCGATTCAACCGATTCTGAAAAGACGACAGGCCATTTGTCTTGATAAAAAATCAGAAATTTAATAAAAGATTTGTTTATCTTCTTATTTTTATTATTTTCCTTGATATTATTTACTAGATGCTTTTTTTCGGATCATTTAAATAATTTTTCCTTTTCTTTTATCTTTCTTTTCATTGCCAACTTTTTAATCTCTATGCATGTGTTCGAATTGTCTTGATTTTTTTTTTGTTCTTTTTTACAGTCAATAAATTGAGAAAATTCACAGAGTACGCTCGGGAACAGATATTTTGTGTTTTGAGCATTTTCTAAATGATATGTACTGGATTTCACAACTGATCAGATTTTGTTCTTATTCTTAGTCTTTTTTTTTTTTTTACAGTGAGAGTCACGCTGGGGTCACTCGAGGTAGAGGATTATGGTAGGAAGCCATTTGTGTCTATAGGAGATGGCGAGCTTTAGGTCTTAGCCGCGTGCCGAGCATTTAGCTGCGTACTGGGCTCTTAGCGCTTGTCACCCTCTCTGCTTGAAGACAGCGAAGAACCCAGACAAGGTTATGCCGAAGGGCAGATTCTCCTCTGGGGAGCTAGACAAACCCCACCTCATTATTACTGGCTCTACTGGGAATTTTTCCCCGGGCACGGATAGACTCACATAACACAGGCATTGTGTCACATCCCGCTCTGTGGGAACTCGGGTAAATACTGTGATAGCAATTAACCCTAGCCTTGAATAGGTTAAGATTGTAGAGATCGGGATAACATCGTGTTGGGAGTTGGTTTCACGGGGTCGGGGTTCGCGGAAAGTAGCTGTTAGAGTGGAGCTTCTCATTGATGGAATACGGAGGGAATGTCTGTGGTTTGTTACTATGTAATTGGTATGGTCAAGTTATGATCTTTTGAAGACAATCACGTATTTAATCATTTACTCTTAGACGAAATCCTAACTCCATACTTTCCCGTAAATTAAAAAAAAACGTGTTTGAATTAATTTTATAAGTGACAGACGGTTTAACTTGCCAATATTTTTCGGAAATGACCTCCATCCAGTAGATTTTTGGACCCTACAACCCAAAATGAGGAGGCACGGTGGAGTAATGGATAGTGACTCGGATTGAGGAATCGGAGAGCCGAGTTCGAATTCCAGTCGAATCCATTATATTCACTTACGTGCAAATACTCTTGGGAAAGGTATGAATCTACTTCTTCTCTCCCTCCCAGCTATGGGTAAATAGAAGGACAGACCGGGTTCTATAGCCTTGGATGGCAACTGGTCTACCGCAGAAAGAAATGGCAATCTGCATTATTTATATTATTCAGACTATTGTCCTCATCTTTGTCACCATATGTATTACAGTGTGTCGACCGTTGTACGCTCCGGCCTTCTTCAGTTGGAATGTCGAACTGACTGGGGTGGACTGTTCTAGTTCCACGTGCCATGTTTAATGGATGTCAGTTATCAGTTGTATGTTAATTTGCCTTAGCCGGGTATTGAACTCACACTCTTTTGGATATCGTCACTGGATCTAACTAACGCATTTATCCACTGTGCCATGTGGACAGCTGTGTATGAATTTCTGAGCATTATAAACCTAATGTCTTCACTAACCAATTTTTTACCAGTGCTCATATTGCAATGTTTGCTGTTATCATTGCATTTTTTTTACCAGAGCTCATATTGACATTTTTGTTGTTATTATCGCTTTTCTCTGGCACTCCTTATTACTAGTTCCTATATTGTATTCATTTCTATGCTTGGTCGGCTCAGGATTTTTGTGGCCTAGCATATCTGCTGATTCCTTAAGATTACGAATTTTCCAATGGTGTTCTTTGTCTATGATCTCAACCCTGTCCCACAGAGGGCGGTGATCACCCTTCTCTCTCCATATGTGGTCAGCCACGCCTGATTTTTCCACTTCCTCTCGTGTTACAGCTTTCTGATGTTCTTGAAGAGCCTTACCTTAATGGGGCGGCCTGTCTCCCCTTTATATTTCTTTCCGCGGCTGCACCGGATAGCGTACAGAGAGTATTTAGTCATGTTCTTTTCTATGTGGGGTCTTACACGGAAGTGTCGTCCAGCTTTTGAAGGTTGTCCTGATGTTATATGGACCGCAGATCCTTTGTACCCTACAACGTAACAACTACCATGTTCGCATGACAACTAATCGATAGTCGAGACACTAGTGTCTGGGCGTGATGAATATCTGATGCAATCAAGAATGACGCAATTTTTTCAAGGCTAAACAAATTCCATCACACACCGCGAAAATAGATTCATATTACTGCACACCACTGCAAATGACCTAATCTGAGGAAAAATAGAAATCGATTACACCCTGTCACTCCAGTTGGTCTAAAATTGACCGGTGAAAGAAAGGAAACTAAAGCGGTTTTTTCAATTAATTTACACGAGGCTGTGCATACATGAGAAATGAATACAAAAATGTGAGTCCGTTCAATGACGGTTATGTAGTTTGATGTTAGAGTTCGGTCGGAGGAAGCCCTGCTGCCATGGGAATGTGTTCTTGCCGGACGAGGCGAGCGAAAGAGGCGTTGACTGTTGAAGTGGCTGGTGAAATGAGAACGCCGGTATTTATCCGACGTCCTCACGAGGGGGGAAGTTGCATAAGGCCGGTTTTTATGTGGGACAATCCGAGCCCTTAGACTCAGGCAAAAATTCCCCGTAAATCCTGAATATACAGGGTCGACTTTGTCTACCTTCCCAGACGAGACTCTGCTCGTAGGTATAGCCTTAGTCTGGGTTGCTCACTGCCCGAAGTCAGAGAGTTCGGCAGAGTTCTTCTGGAAGAAGAGCCCACATGAGAAGCTTATTTTTATATTATTTAAAAATGGTTGTATCTATTAATAGATTAAAGTTAAAATATTTTAAATGAATTGGTTGACTTGTATGACATCTGTAGGTTAGTCTACATTTGATAACGCTTTTGCATCTGTAGTTGAAGGCATACATTTTAATTCAAATATAGTTAGCTGAAGCAATAACATTGTGTTTAAAATATTTCAATTAAATTTCAGTATTAAATAACCCATAGAATTGCTTATAAGCCATTAAAAAAACAAACAACCAAATTGCTGCTGTCGTTGAAAATCAAAATGAAATTTAAAACCAAATTAAATTGAAGAGTTCAAAATAATTTTGCTTAGAACAAAAAGAATCTGGATAAAATATAGGGGTACATTTTCCCTACACCGACAGATATTCAAAAACCAGAATATTGACATGAGAAATCGAGTCATTTTCGTAAATAAATTCGTCAGATTTAGACTTCCACACACACACACACACACACACACACACACACACACACACATATATATATATATATATATATATATATGTATGTATGTATGTATGTATATATATATATGTATATATATATATACACATATATATATATATATATATATATATATATATATATATATATATATATATGTACATATATAGTTTGATGCTATACATACATATATATATATATATATATATATATATATATATATATAAGCATAAACTCTCACAGAAATGTTTAAACCATCATCGATATACAACCTCAGATCAATGGTTAAAAGGACTCAATCGAAAGAAGCCTTGAAGACAACGAAGATTATACATCCTATATACTGCGGCTACAAGATCATCCAGAAACAGCTTTACTAAATAAGGCAAGCCGTATTACTTGAAGACTTCCAAAAGCAGCAACAACTAAAATGGGTATCTCATATAACAAGAAAGAAAAATAACTACATAATTAAAATGATAACTTTCCACAGTACATCGAACAAAAGCTTAAGAAGGAAACTTCTGTCACTAATAAAATGATAGCAGTATGTGCAAGCGTTTCTCAGGTCAATGATTAAAATGACCTCAAGTGAAACAATCCTTCAGGACTTAACGAAGATATTATCAGATCCTATATACTGAGGCTAGAAAAAGAAAGAGATTTAAATTTAAGTTCAGTTGAAGATTTCCAGCAGCAGTAACAACTAAAATGTATATCTTATGTAACATGTTAAAATGTTAACTTTCCACACTATATCGAAGAAAAGTTTAAGAAAATTTCCATTAAAAAGAAAGAGCGATAAAATTTAATGGATTTAAGAAATTTACTTTCATGAACAAAAAAATTGAAACGGAAATAGTACTGGCTGCTCGGTCATCTATTTTGTTTTGATTTGGTTTGGTTTGGTTTATTTTACGACATGTCAACCTCAACGGGTTAATTAAAAGCCAACAAGATTTTTATTTCTGGAAATATTTTTTTTTCAAAAATGAATTGCTGGTATTAACCTATATTTACACTTTCATATTGTTTTGACCCCAGTTTTGGGGTTAACTGTTTGCCCATAGCTGGGACCCTAACAGGTGCTACCAACCCGTTTCAGGGTAGACCTGAGAACACCAGTGGTGGTTACACGTCCCTCAAAACCTCAGAGGCCCTGCTGTTGGATGTAGTTTATCGTCTTACTCAGGACGGATGTATTTTTGGGGGTGCATTGTGTATATTCTATTTGGGAAACGCCTGCTTCTGGCGTAAATTTAGCTCTTTGTTTTATATTGATTAAATATTCATGTAGATTATAGGAGATTTCTTTTATTAAAAGACGTTTTGACAGCTGAAAATTGTGGACGCAGATATTTCAATGGGAAACAAACGGATAAGGCGTGCCGTTCAGTTTTAATTTATCCTTGAAATAAATAGAATCGTAATATTTCCATAAAAATGAAAATGTATATCGTGATTTTATATGTAAATGTTTGCATGGAAAAAATATTTATACATAGCGATCTTTTAAAATAAAAGACATGAAACGAGAAAATTATGATATTTTGCACTTCATATTTCTGCTTTTCAATAAAAGATTTTTTTGTCTTCACAAAATTGAACACGTTTGCAAATTTAATGGATAATGTACTGATTTGTCTTTTTACTCATGAATAAATCTGTTACATAATTTGTTCTAAGTTACACCCACCCACCCAAGCACACACGCGTATACATACATACATATATATATATATATATATATATATATATATATATATATATATATATATATATATATATATATATATATATATATGTATAAAATATAGATAGAAACATATATGTGTAATTACAATATAAATAAAGACAAAAGGAAAATTTATCTTAGCCCACTCGTTTGGTCGTCTAACAGACTTTATCATGGCAAATGTAAAGATTTTCTTTGCAACAAGTAATTATAAAAAAAAAAGTAAAAATATAGTTAGGTTTTCAAAATATTTTTGGTATCTCAGTCCCACCATGCCACTGTCGAAATTGTTAAATGTAGCCGCCTCTTCTATCCCAATAGCTTCATGTCTAGCACTTCCTGTGGGTAGAACTCACTTCCTCTTACTTACTTCCCTGATAGCTATAATCTTCAATTATTCAAATACAATGTCAATCAACATGTCCAGATGCCTTGATATATTCCACGACCTTCTCTTCATCCTTTCCTCTATCACGCCTCTTTACTCTTGCTCCCACTCTCTGTAACCACTTGCGTGCTAGTGGCATTCTCGCCTTACATTAAGGTGAAATGCTTAAAAAATATTAAATTTAAAAAATGCTCATAAATATTTATAAGGCTAACTGAAAAGTCTCGTAAACTATGGAAGATGCTAAGTGACATAATTTAATGTCTAATAAAGAAAAGTGATTAAATGTGTATGTTCATTTATTTTGTTATATGTAATTAATATTTATATTATTTTAGTTTAGGATTAATTTACGTATCATATATTTTAAATAAAAGCGTTTTCGTTTAAATTAGGTGCCATTTTTATCGTGATTTATGTTCGATTTGGAAAGAAGTAACTCTTTTAAGAATGGAGATATTCTGTGACGCAGAAATCGATAGCATCACTCTCAAGAATTTTCTCTTTTAATAAGTGTTGTATTCTATACACCAGAGCTGTTGTTGAATTCATTTCTATGTATAACTATTGCATTTGATAAATCCTTGTGTATAAAGTTCCATTTGTTTCCATAAATACGCTTTATTTAAATTTCTGCAAGTTTCCACTATGTATTGTAAGGAGGAATTGTGACTTCATTTTATTCAAATGTAATGCCAATCGACATCTTCTGATACCTTGATCCTGATCCCCATCCTTCTCTATATCCTTTCCTCAAACACCCCTCTGTACTCTTGATCTCACTCTTTGTAATCCCTTGCGTGTTAGTGGCACTCCCGCCTTGCTTGGGGTGAAATACTTTAACTCGTCAGATCAAGCGACAGCGTGTCGGGTGTATTCTACGACGGAAAATGGGGCCCAAAATGAAAGGTCACGTATTCTGCATGATAGGCCGAGGACGGAATTTCCAAATTGGAAACAAGTCAGTCACAGGAGTCAACATAAAAGTATTTCGGATGTACTAATATTGTATGTCCTCTTCTTGATGTCGACGAATGAAAAAAAAAATGCTCCGTTGACAAAAGCAGTTGGCGTTCTCGAATGGGGGTAGGGATTCGGTCTTTGGCTGCCGCGTTCGCCGACGAGTGTGGTATTTTT
The DNA here is from genome assembly GCA_903632075.3 of Acanthosepion pharaonis. NCBI lineage: Eukaryota > Metazoa > Mollusca > Cephalopoda > Sepiida > Sepiidae > Acanthosepion > Acanthosepion pharaonis. Next base: position 369,443 of record CAHIKZ030000218.1, on the reverse strand, counting down.
CTGACTGGTTAAGGGCATTGGGATTTGTGACATAGTACCTGCGAATCTAGATTTCGACTTTTTTTTTCTACCCCTGATATTCGAGTTTCAACTTGCCATCTGTGACATCCATTTTTGAACTGGAATTTTAGTTCAAGCACGGCGAAAGTGACTACAACACTCGCATTAGTCATATTTTAGCGTATATTTTTTAGTAATCTAAAAAATTTTAACTGCAACTTTAACTTAAATGTCGCACGCAAGAAACAATTTTGCTTTTTAAATCATTCAAAGTTAAAACAAACATGTTTCCTCCATTAAATGAGTTCAGAATTATAATTTTCTGTTGATATGGGTTTCATTTTTTGCGTTGGTCATCTAGTTTTTTTTCTATGAATTTCTGGGTTGAAACGTTGTCTATACTATTCATAATGTCCTCATCATTGTTGTTATTATCACAATATTTCGGCTTGTTTGCCCTCCGGCCTTCCTTAGGTGTATATCGATCTGTGTAATCTACAAGGAATTCTGAAAAGCACAATTCATTTTTCGGTGAATACTGTTCATGACTAGGAACATTGTCTAGTTCTTATTTTATTTAGAACTGTTCAGTTATTGCTCGCTCCTGTCCACTGAGTGCAAGTACAAAATGCCCGACCCAGAGTCTGAATTTACCATCCAAATAATTTATCCACCAGGCTATTGTCCTGTAGAAAAATTTGCTGTAGTAAACATAGAGCATTAAACATAACTTGTCTACTAATAACAAAGATGAGGACAATAGTCTTGAGATATTGGGTTGGTGCATAATTATCAGGCGTTTTTCTCGGCAAGTTATTTAATAAAAATTGCTGTTTTGCTTCTTTTTTTTAAATAAAAATATGATTTTATTTTCAGATTAGTAAATGGTGACTACGCTCCGAAATAATCATTTAAAAATGTTATTGTTCAATTGTTTGTTTGTTTTTTCATAAGAAATATAATAATAAATCTTATTTAAAAATGTCTGATAATCATGCACCAACCTAATAAATAGCTTAAATAAGTAGTATTTTTATCTGCACAATTAACTCTATTGGAGTATGTAAGAAAGATTTCATCTGTCTATATTTCTGAGATGAGTTATTGTAACTATTTACTCTATTTACTTTGATCGGACTGTTGTCCTCACCTTGTTATGATATTCACGACGTTTCGGCCGTTGAACGCTCTGGACTTCTTCAGGTGATTGGAATTTCGAACCGAACCCTTTATTCCATCCAATGAAGTAGACTGTTCTAGTTCCACGTGCCTTGCCTCTTCCGGATAATTCAGTTTCCAATCATCTGAAGAAAGCCGGCGCGTACAAGGGCCGAAATAGAAATATAAAGACAGCAGTACGATCAATGTAAACAGTGTAAAGAATTCTGCGTTTTAATTCATTTGAAAAGTAAATATCTTCAAAGAACTCGAAATAAAATAAATGAACAGCAAAGAACTGGCAGGCTGGTTTCCCCTACTTATTAATGATATATTCCGTTGTAATGTTTCTAACAAATTTCGATGAATACATCCTGTTGCTATAACAACGGAATATCTCCTTACCATAAGTAGAGAAGGTAAGGATGTTCGACTGAGAAGTATTGACACATTGCGTTGTATTGAAGAGAGATATTTATACAACTAACTGAATGAATATGGTAAACAAAGACAGGAAATGTTTTGTTGAGACAAACTTTGATAAATAAATATATATATATATATATATATATATATATATATATATATATATATATATGTGAAACGGAAGTCAACAGAACCGCGAAAACAATTTTAGAGATCCCATGCCTTAAACCCATTACACTTTTGATGTGACTCATTCCTATCGTAAAGAAAGACAAACTCCCACGAGCATCGGTATTCTCTTTAAGTGTTTTACGCTTAGTACTAACATTGGTCGCCTATAATTCTTTGATATTTGAAAT
>CAHIKZ030000218.1:325000-362500 GCA_903632075.3 Acanthosepion pharaonis | reverse complement strand
AAGCTAAATCAAAGAGGGTTAAACGTAATGGATATATATTATTGAATAGATATGTACAAATATCTAAATATTGTGATTAATATTCATTTGAAAATTGTTACGAACATTTCTCTTGACCCAATATCGAAAGAACTGAAAATCCACGAAAAAAGTTATTCACACAAAACATCATTTAGCATTAAAAAGAAATTGTAGATAAGAATGTTCTAAAAATAATATATGGCGCCTGTGAAAACAGAAGCCAAAAAATCTAAAATAACAGAAAGATAAGAATAACAGAACTGGCTTACAATACCTCAGAACCATTGGCTGTAAGAAAAAATAGTTACTTCTTCTGAACAATATATATGCTTAAACAAAAGATGATTATAAAATGCTATGACATTTTTCCAATTACGAAACGTACGAACATATCACGACTCAATATATAATAGTCTAAATAATAATCTATAACTGATATCTAATAAATTTTATTTTAAATCCCAACCGAAGAAAGTATGCAAATACTAAACTGAAATTTTGGCCTTTCAGTATCTGTCTAAATTCTGAGATGAATTATCTATTTGTTATTCGACTATTGATATCTTTATAAATATTTATTTTTTTCGGCCTTTCATATCTGTCTATATTTCCCAACCGAAGGTCCTCATGCAAATACTAAACCGAAATTTTGGCCTTTCAGTATCTGTCTATATTTCTGAGATGAGATATATTTATTTTATTCGGACTATTGTCCTGATACTTGTCGCCTATTGTTTACAACGTTTCGCCTTTCAGTATCTGTCTATATTTCTGATTGTAATTATTTACATTATTCGACTATTGTCCTTTCATCTTTTCAGTCGCCATATTTATTACAACGTTTCGGCCTTTCAGCATATGTCTATATTTCTGAGATGAGGTATTAAACCGCATTTGTATTCGGTGGTTAAGTTGACTTTCTCATAAGAAAAGCTTTTAAGATTTTAGCGACACTACTGAAGATAAACACGAAAAGTGATGAAGTACGAGAAAAGTAACTTAGAGACTAGAACTTACGAATGCATCTAGCTATTTCAACACTAAAAATCTTGAGAGCAGGTTGCCATTCAATCAGCACGCTTAAAATGACGCGGCCCTGCTACCAAAGAGCAAGGCTCATTAGAACAGCTGCCATGAAAATATTTATAGGTCATACAGAGGAAAGAGACGTCGCAGTCTGAAGTCAAGATGCTAGTTCAGGATCGTGAGCATGAAGGACACTTCTTTAGATATACAATGAATGGTGGATTTAAATCAGGAGCTTTTAACTACCTGCCATACGCTTCGTCCTACCTGTGCACACACCAAATGCATCTGAGTCGACTACCTATTTACATTTCGAGATAGTAGTTTACATGAATCTTTACCTTGTGCCTAGGATAGTATCTCACAGTTCAGCACACTGATTTCATCTTGGTTCAAAGTTACTGTATTGCGCTAATCATTGCAACGTCTATTATCGTATTATCTAGCGTGAGACACATACTCTCATACTCGCCCTCCCTCATCTTATACATATATATATATATAAAGAAATATAGGTGTGCTATATTTATGGAATAAAGTACTCAATATTAGCATACGTGTGTGTGTGTGTGTTTTGAACAATGTGAAATATTAAATATACATTATTGTGTATGCCGAGTTGAAATCCGGTACCAATAAATAACAAACGCCAAGAATGAATATAGGAAAAATATGTATTAACGTAATAATACAAACTGGTAAAGCAGGTTCGTAGTTTCAGGAATACGGGTTAGTAGCAAAATATATATACAGTATTTGGTATTGAAGTATCGCTGTATGACTTCTTACTGAGTCTACGTGCTCGCTCACTGTGACTCCTACAATGCTGTTACCTCACCCCTCACTCTTCCGGTTGCCTGCAACCTTTTGCTCTGTCACTCTGGACTCGACTCGACTCGACTCGACTCGACTCGACTCGTTCGGTCTTCCTCCCTCTCTTACTCTTGTCTCGCTCTTGCAGTAGTATATGTATATACTGGGTGAGTTCATTTGTATAAAAAGGTGTACCTCAATATATATATATATATATATATATATATATATATATATATATATATATATATATATATTATCGTTCGTCCTAAATGAACCATTTCCGAATCGATATAACGTTCATTTTTATAGGTTTTTAAAAAGTTAATTTTCTCATTTACGCATGTTCTTCAATAGATTACTTGTACAAATCTTATGAATATGTTGGAAAGAAAAAGTGGTGTGATGTTTTTAGTATTCTATGCATTCACCTGGGTGACTTATCCTTGATGCATCTCAGTAAAGAAAATATTTTTTCGATTTAAAAAAAAATGGAGCGATATGAAAACTTTTTCCGTGTTTATTTATTATCCGATGCTATTCATGTTGGTAGTATTGGAGGAATAAGACTTATAAATTTCTATATATCAGAAGAATGTTAGGAAAATAAACAATAAAGGGAAAAATCTGTGTGTCCTTGAAGGACTTCATCGGACCAAATCATAGTTTTTTTTCGTTTTGTTTTTTGGCGAATTATATATATATATATATATATATATATATATAATTATATTTATTTAAAAAAATATTTTTTTTAAATAAGAAATTATATCTGCTCTACTTTGTATTGAGCACTCTTTTAAGAATAGTATTTGTTGGTTATTGAATCCATTCCGTATATACCAATCATATACTTGGGTATATATATATATATATATATATATATATATATATATATATATATATATATATATATTGTTATGGGACCTTACCCATAATAACATAATGGACTATTCCATACGTAATAAATACAGCGCCTCAAAAGGAAGCAGAGAGTTCCGTCTGGAGTCTGGAATTCAGTCAGAAGTCTGGAGCTAGGTCTGTCAGGAGTCAGTCAGTCAGAGCGAGTCAGCCAGTCGAGTCAGAGCCAGTCCGAAACAGAGTCGCGTTCAGACAATTACTACTAAACCTGATTGTTCGTACTAACACTTTCTACTTCTCTGTATATATTCCTGTCTGTAATATATCTGTGTTATTCCATATCCATATTCGAGTTCTTCTTTATTGGTGCTACCTTGGACTATCAACGTGGTACAAGGAACCGGACCATATGAATGATATGATATGATGCTGGACTCTCCCGTCGTTTTCGACCTATGATTGCCTTTCAGTTCAGTGTTTATGTTTCGTATGAGACAACAATACTGCACGGGATATGCAAACAAATCCACATGAAGGGTATACTGAAGGGTTGACCGTCATATGGTCTGATGTATTAGCCCGAAATTTAGTGTTAATTCATAATTCTCTCAGATGATAGAGACAATTCTTTTCAAAATTAGTTATACCCGGATATCAGGTGTTTCTCCAGATTGATCGGTTTTCAACATCAATATCGACCTCCTCTTGGCAGCAATTAAATTGTATTTAAGTTTGTCCTTCAAGCGTAACCCAGGACGGCCTACATTACGCTTACCATGAAAAAGTTGGCTAAACATGAGCATTTTTGGCTTCCGATCATCACTTATTCTGATGACATGACGAGACAACCTGAACTGCGATTGCATCAGAAAGGATTCTATACCACTGACGCCACATTTGATGAAAAGATCAGGGTTAGAGAATTTGTCCTGCCGTGTATAACAGCTTATTGAACGGAGACAGCGTTTATGAAAAGCATCAAGTTGATTGATGTACGTCCTGTAGGGCGTCCTTTATGGCGTCCATGATTCTGACCCTATAAAGTGATATATATATATATATATATATATATATATATATATATATATAAAAACAATTCGAGTGCTACACAGGATCACCAGAAGTCGATGGTATATCAGGCGTTCTCTTCAATATTTTTCTCGAGGAGAGTTCCAGAATAAAGAGAAATTAAATCAGCAATTACATCTCACATATAGAAGCCGTCATTTGTATGAGGATAAACTACATCCGCGTCCTGGGTAAGACAATAAATTACATCCACGTCCTGGGTAAGACGATAAGCTACATCCGCGTCCTGGGTAAGACGATAAACTACATCCCCGTCTGGGTAAGACAATAAATTACATCCGCGTCCTGGGTAAGACGATAAACTACGTCCAACAGCAAGTCCTCTGATCAGGAGGTTTTGAGGGGCCTGGAACCACCTCTTAATTGCTGTTGTTCCCAGATCCACCCTGACCCGGGGTGGTAGCACCTGTTATGGATCCTAGTTTTGGGTAAATATTTATTCACGAAACTGAGGTAAAAAGCATTATGTATAAAAATAGGTTTTAATGCCAGAAACACTTTGTCAAAAATTATTAACAGAAATAGATTTTTGAAGAAAAACAATATTACCAGCAATACATTTTTGAGGAAAAAAATATTACCAGAAATTGATTTTGGATGAAAGAAATATATTACCAGGAAAACAAAGTTGAGTTTGATATGCCGTAAAACAAACTAAACCAAACCAAACCAAATCAACTATAGAACATTCATGCACCCTTGTGAAATTAATCAAAACAATCGCTTTAGTTTCCTTTCTTTCATCATACAGTCACTTTTAAACCCACTGGACTGACATGGTGTAATCGATTTCTAGGATTAGGTCATTTGCAGTGGTGTGCCGTAATATGAATCTATTTTCGGGGTGTATGATGAAAATTGTTTGGTCTTTACGTCATCTGTGATTGCGTCAGATTTTAATCACGCCCAGACACTATTGTCTCGACTGTCGATTAGTAGTCCTACGGCCATTGCCTGCGATGGATGTTACTCCAAGTAATCGTACCAAAATTTGTAACGCTGCGCGAACACACTGGAAAGCGTTACCAGTTAGCAAATCAACGTACTATAGACTGGCCCGGAAACTCTAAATCCAATCTAAAATCTGAAGTCAGTCTGCAAGGGACGGCTTCGTGGGATAGACATACGAAGTACTAACATGTACACTGGGTCATGTTTCATTGGAAAAATACGAAAAAGAAAAAAACTAAATAATAACGGAATTATCCGTTTTGTTTCAATTAATTTGTAGAAGGCTGTACTCTTAATACAAATATACGCGAATTTTATTTTTATTTTTTACTAATGTTCGCCCAATACAAGGCCCAAGAGCCACTCAAGGTAGAGGGTGACTGTGTGTTGTATTAAGCGTAGCAAAGGACAAGAAGTGAGATCGTTAGGGCTATGCAGGAAAGATAAACAGATGACTAGACTTACAGGTGTCAAGATTTAATTAGGGAATAAAACTTCAGAGTTTAGGCGGAGACGTTAGGAGTATAAAGTTGAAGTAGACTTTAGAAAGAACCGGAAAACCAATCCTAAACAAGAAAAATCTACTCCTGCCGGAAGGAGTGTGAACCGGACGAGCTTAACTATACAATGAAAGGAAAAAGTAGGTAGTTGTGAATTCAGCTGAGGCAGTATTTCTGACTAAAAGCTTGACGGCAACCCAGAATAGAACCAAGCATTGGAGGAAGGGTACAGAAATATTATCAAAGTGAGAATTTTGTAAAGAGTTACTGGAGATATCCCTAGATGTAAACAGTTGGCAATCGATAGAATGAATCAATTTAATAAAGCATGAGTTAGATGAGAGCGTATTAGTGAAAAACGTCGATTAAAACTTCAACGTGATAGCGAAACCTCTACTGAAATACAACTGTGCAATGTGGGGGTGACAAGAAGTGTGACGAAAAAACTTGAAAAGTCTAATTGGCAAGGGATACCCCAACATCATCTCCAGTTCCAGCTTATACAACAGAATCAAAATATACCTGATATCACTTTGTCATGATCCGATTTCGGTGGAAACTCTTTGAACCTGTGCTGTAATTAGACATGCAAATTCCATCTTATAAAACAATGATGTTTTATTTCGAGAAGATCAGTACAATACCCTTTTGAAGAAAACCGCGGACACCTATAGTAGTTGTAGCATTGCCCCTCAGACCATACAGGCTTACGACCATATCACGTGGAAACTCCGGTTCCCGTATGATCAGCGATGTTAGCCAATGTCGGGCCTGGTGACTACATCACTATATATATATATATATATATATATATATATATATAATTATTTATTTAAAAATATGATTCAATACACTACATAAAAAGTTCTCATGTTTCAACATGAGAAACATGAGAACTCTTATGTAGCGTGTTGGAATCATATTTTTAAATAAATAATTATGTTTATGCTCTACTTTTGTATCGAGCACTATTTTTTTAAAAAATAATAACAAAAATACTAAAGAACTTTGGATTATTTACCTAACGAGTTCTTTCCTATTTTCTATATATTCTTAACACACACACACACACACACACACACACACACACACACACACACACACACACATATATATATCTTTCCCTGACGATCCGTTTAGGTGAAACCTAGGTAGGTTTGTCTGGCTCACTAGGTGTATCTAGGTTTGCTCTACGGTTGTATTGAGCTCTTTTTTTTTAGTTAGTTGTTACTCGTATCAGGGTTTTTTCTTTGGGCTTCAGACCTGCATCTGTGCGATTTTTTTGTCGGCAGAAGTCCATGTTTGTAGCTCTTTCTTTTTTTAAACCTTTTTTCCCTCGTGATTGATTTGATTAGCAAATCAAAAATTCGAGGGTTTTTCGAAACGAGTCTAGTTTTATATATATATATATATATATATATATATATATATATATATATATATATATATATATAATATCAATTTATAGGGTCAGAATCATGGACGCGATTCAGGACGCACAACAATCAACTTGATGCTTTTCATAAACGCTGTCTTCGTTCAATATGCGGTAATAGACAGCAGGACAAAATCTCTAACCCTGATCTTTTCATCAAATATTCCCAAGCTGTCACCCATCTTTGTGACCGGTTGGGAATATTTCATGAAAGTCCTCTTTCGACATGAATATGAAATAATTTGTGCATTGGAAGAGATTAAAAGTATTTTAAATGTTTTCTCCTCATCACGTAAATATTGAGGGATACAAAATTTTAGTGCTCTTAAACAGAATCCAATAATTCCGGATTTTATTTGTTGTTATGGTGAGAATAGAAGTTTTACGAGCTCATTTTTATTAGTTCATTTACGATAGACACTTGCTTCTACATCATTATAAGTACGGTTTATCATGATATCAAGGAAATTAAATTCTATCATACGTTCGACTATTTTATTTAATCTACAAGTTCGTATAATATTGTTTCCCTGTCGTTGTGCCTATGGTTCTTAATTATAGTGACTACTCGCTCTGTTTTATTAATCTCGGCCGTCAATTTTGTTCCGTAGCTCAGGGTTTTAAATTTGGTATTGGCTAACACACATTTGAGGAAGACCATGGACATTAATAGTGTATGTAACGATGCACTTCAGACTATACAGGCTTACGGCCATATCACGTTGAACCACCGTTTCCTGTACAATCACCGACGTTAATCAACGTCGAGGCTGGTCAATACCTACATGGATGAGCGCTTGTGAATACCAGGTACTGTATGTGCGGGTGGTGTAATGGATAATGACTGGGAATTGTTAATCGGAGAGCCGTGTTTCAATTCCCGTAGGGTTCGTTATATTCATTTACGGGCAAATACCGTTAATAATATTAACTACCTCCTCTCCTCGCTCAGCTAATTAGTAATATCTATATTACTAAACCATTATTATCTCAATAAAAATAAAATAAAATGAAAAATTGTGTACAAAATACAAGATTTCGACGTTAAATAGACCAAAACGGCTGAGATGCCGCTAAACAAAAGCAACAAACGATCAGACCCTACACCACTTTAGTTCGCAGGATGCAGAACGAAATAAAACCATGAGACGAGATTGTAGTAGACGGCAAATTTTATTATTGCGTTATATTCTCGTAAAGGTGGGCTCTATTAGAGCGACGAAGAGTCAGGCGAGTTAAGGAGGGTGAACGGTTTAACCTAATTTAAGCTGCTAGGGACCACTGTCTTATGGAGAACCAGCCTTCTTTTATATGTTCACTTTCGTCTAAAAATTAATTCATCAAATCCGCTTGCCTCAGTTGAACTTCTTTGTCAAAACGATTCCTGTAACATCCTACAGATGTCTCATTAAGAATATATCTGCTGACAACTGATATCGCGAGATATGCACAGTCAAGAAAACTCCATCGTTCACCACAAAAGACTTGAAGAGCTTAAAAGACCTGCTGCTTTTTCGCGTGTCAGCACAAGACAGAAAGGTTTGAAGAAGGGTCATCGGAGGTAATAAGACATATTTACAAAGTTTTCGATTTCGCCCCGAACAAGGCAGTAAAGCTACTAAGACACAAGGAGCTACTGAACTTCGAAGAAACATTACGAATAAACAGAAAAGGAAACATTAATCAGGAAACAGTAGAAAGCGATTGGCATTGCATTTATATTTTTGGAGATTAAAGTTGGCTGGAAAGCATGGATTCAGAAGAGAGTTCCTCAAGCAAGAAATGCGAGAAAAAACTCTTAGCATAGAATTTACGGCTACATCTAGTCATCTCAACTGTAAAATGATGAGACCACAATGCCAGTCTAGTACTGCTCTTAAATTCATACAGTCAAGGTACCATAGCGACGAACGATTCCGGACAAGTACCATTAAAGTATTTATAGAAAAGACACTAATTGTCAACCTTACGCCGACGGAAAACTGATTGATGCCGAGATGGGAAGTCACACTGATTTCAGGTGTGCCTTCAAATTGAAATAGCTATAGTAATCGTAATCTGTACTGATACTGAATTTTATTTATGCTAACCTTTTTATTTGCCGTCTCTTTCTTTCTCAAAACCAACTTACGTTACAAATGTCACCTCAAAACAAAAGCGTCGTGAATGATTTCACTGTCCAGTAAACTATTTTATTTAGACAAATAGACATAAAGAGAGAGAGAGAGGGGGGTAATTGGAATTTTTCATTAATTAGGTGTAAACATACAAAGAGACCCTAACTTTGCTTTTCCTCAAGCGGAACCATAGAAGTAAAAACGATCTTGCTAATAATTCCTACGAGACAACCAGGTGATCCCACTTATCCCCTCCATAATTCTCGTCGTATATTTCATGATGGCTGCCAAAAACGTCATCATGGACACTGTCATATTCTTCATTCTTTTTTACCCAAAACATTTTCACACTTTAACATCATTATAAAATTTTTATTCCCTACCAAATCAAAGTTCCTGTGTCAAATATAAAAAAAAATTAGCTAGAAGGAGTAGGATGTCATAATAGGCGCAAAATAACAAATAAGACTAAAGCACTGCGTAAAATTTAAAAAAGAAAAACACATTCATTACGCAACAGAAAAGGTACAAATACAAAGTTTGCATAAAAAATTATTTTTAGGCGATTATTAATGCTGGATAACAATTTCTGATAAAAAGATTACCATCGTAAAATGTAAAAAAAAAATCGTTTGAAAAAAAGATAAAGTCATGAAGTTCTTCTTCTTCTTCTTCTTCTTCTTCTTCTTCTTCTTCTTCTTCTTCTTCTTCATGTGCCGTCTCCCATAGTTTTCTCTACCTCTTCTCTTTTCTGTATTTTCTTCTTCTTTCTCTCTCTGTTATTTAATCTACTGTCTCTCGCTGACTTCTCTGTCACTCCTCTTCCCCTTCCCTATATTTTGCTACCACCCGTAAACCAATCAGATCCTCCAGTAGAGAACATCGTTTCGTCTGTATTGGAGTTTTAAACAAAATTCATAAACATTTCCAAAGTCTTATATTTAATCCATGGCTCATCAGATATTCTTTTCTAGGTCAACTTCCATTCTTCATTTGGTTTATTTATTTCTGGCTTGTCGAGTTTTATTATTTAGTGGAGTTTTTAATGTCCTCTCTGTAATTTCTATTTGATATTTTAGAACATCCTAGAACGCTACATGAAGTATGAGCATGTTGAATATATACAGTAAGAATATGTATACAGTTATGAGTTTAAAACTTCATAATATATGGGCGGATTACTTTTTTTTTTTTTTTGCAGAAAGTCCAGAATCAGACGGTCATATCTGCTCTAGTCAGGTTATATTTCACGTACACCGTTCTAAAGCGCATATTTCAGAAACTCAACTCCCTATTGAGAAGCCCAGCGCCAAATCTACGTCTGAGGTTCCTGGCTAGTATCGCCTTGCCTCTGCGTCATGTAATTTCGACACTAATATGGCAGAAACGCTGACACTGAACCCAGTCTTTAAATATAAAGTTGAGGCCCCTAACGTCCCAAACCGCAATGAAGAGTCAACACAATAAAATATAAATTAAAAATATAATAAAATACTATAAAATATAAATATAATAATATAAATATAATAAAACACAATAAAAAGAAATACAATAAAATATAAATATAATAATATAAATATAATAAAACACAATAAAATATAAGTTAAATATAATAAAATACAATAAAATATAAATATAATAATATAGATATAATAAAACACAATAAAAATAAATACAATAAGATATAAATATAATAATATAAATATAATTAAACACAATAAAATATAAATTAAATATAATGTTGAGGCCCCTAACGTCCCAAACCGCAATGAAGACCCAACACAATAAAATATAAATTAAATATAATAAAATACTATAAAATATAAATATAATAATATAAATATAATAAAACACAATAAAAATAAATACAATAAAATATAAATATAATAATGTAAATATAATAATATAAATATAATAAAACACAATAAAATATAAATTAAATATAATAAAATACAATAAAATATAAATATAATATTATAAATATAATAAAACAAAATAAAATTAAATAAATTAAATATAAAGTTGAGGCCCCTAACGTGCCAAACCGCATTGAAGAGTCAACACAATAAAACCGGGACACTTTCTGTTTGACAGATGTACTCCAGATGACATGAATTATTAACACAAAGCTGCCTCACCAAGAAACAAAATGAAATCATAAATGGCTATATTAAAAAAATATGAAAATCATGTTGCACCATATTTTGGAATGAGGACAGCCTGTCTACGCGCCTTCAAAATTAGCTTTCAAATAGTTTTAATAGTGTGTCCACACTAATGTCTAAGATGCAAAAGTACAACAATCTTGGCCACTAAGCCTGGTCCTTCTAACTATCTGTGTTCCGCGTGAATCGTTAGTTCTTCGTTTGCGGTTGGTGACAGCAGAAATCTTTCAATGAGTCATCAGGTGTTTGAAGATGAGGACACGAATATCGCGCCAACTTGCGCTCACCCTCCCCTTCATTTCTTTCTTTTTCTCCCCCACTGCGTAACCACTTTTTTCTAACGTGGCAAAATTACTACCTACCTCAGAGTCCTCCAAATACGTAACTACCTTCATTTAAGCATCTGTTTCCCACACACTCATACTGCCGCCCATTCTCACCTTTTTTCCCGCGCTTTTCTTTACGCAACCAATCGGTATTCAATTCGATGCAGTTGCAGTAAGTACGTCATTGTTGCCATGGTAACGAAGGGTGAATACGAAATCCCTTAGGCTTTTAAGCGTAATCATGGGACGGTGGACTGAAAGGTACAATTTTATCGTGTGTGATTTTTTTCCCTCCATAAATGCATTCCCCGGGAGTTACTTTTTCGCCATCCTATTTCATGCTTGGTTTTGATGAAACATCCCTTCGGGCAGCAGTCATTTCGCTCTCATTTTTGTTCATGTGATTGAAAATTTTGACTGCTGCGAAATTTGCTGTTGTCTCCAGGTCCTCTACGTAAAATACTTCATAATTCTAAAGAAAATAAAAAATTGTATTAGATAGATAGATAGATAGATAGATATGAACAGACTGAGATAGATGAATAGATATGAACAGACTGAGATAGATAGATAGATAGATAGATAGATAGATAGATAGATAGATATGAAGAGACTGAGATGGATAGATAGATAGATAGATAGATAGATAGATAGATAGATAGATAGATATGAAGAGACTGAGATAGATAGTTAGATAGATAGATATGAACAGACTGAGATAGACAGATATGAATAGACTGAGATAGATAGATAGATAGATAGATAGATAGATAGATAGATAGATAGAGAGATATGAACAAACTGAGATAGATAGATAGATAGATAGATATGAACAGATAGATAGATAGATAGATAGATAGATAGATAGATAGATAGATATGAACAAACTGAGATAGATACATAGATAGATAGATAGATATGAATAGACTGAGATAGATAGAGAGATAGATAGATAGACAGACAGACAGACTGACAGACAGATATGAATAAAGTAACCATAAGCGTTCAAATATTGAATTGGAAAATATTGAAGTTTGCGTTCTTTAATTCAAAATTTAAAAGCTAAATGTTATCCTTCTCTAAGTCGCTATTGGGCATGAATACAAGTTACCAAATATAATTTATACACTTGCCTTGAGAAATGTCCACAAAAATTTACTCGCGTTGGCCAAGAATGTTTCCTCCTGTTAGTTTTCCTAATAATATTTTTTATTTATAGAGACATTTTATTTATAACTGAATTTCTACACACACACACACACACGTGTGTGTGTTTGTCTCTATATATATATATATATATATATATATATATATATATATATATATATATATATATATATATATATATCAAATGATGATTATTAGAGATAATTCCAAGGAGGATGTAAATCGAAAGAGAGCAATATCATAAAAATGAATAAGTAATCCTTAAAAATTCATTATGTAATGATAATTTATTTTATGGGCTACTGCCCAACTCATCAGGCCAAAATTACGTCAATAAAAGGAAATTAATTTACCTAGACACAAGAAAAAGAAAAAGAAAGAGAGGAAAAAAAGAAAAAGGAAAAAAGAAAGAAAAGAAGAAAGAAGGTAAAACTGTGATAGTTTTAATATTAAAAGAAAGAAAGAAAAAAAAGAAAGAAAGAAAGAAAGGAAGATGGGAGGAAACAAGTACAAAATATTTCGATAATGTCCAATGTCCCAAGTATTTTCAGCCACGTCTTTAGCCATTTTCACGGTGATTTGTTTTTGGTATTACTTTTTTTCATGTTCTCACTGCTTAAGTTTTATTTTATTTTTGCCTTGTTCCGAACTGGAGAATTTATGTAACACACACACACAAATACGTACTCACACATGTATACGGATGGTACGCAAGTCGATATCCGAACAGTATCGGCTGGGTCCCAGCAGAGAGGAGGTATGATATTGAAAGACCCGAAACCCATAATAAACCTCGGCTAGAAACATTACTGATCATGTGTACCAAACCGTCCAATGTATTTTACGATATATATATATATATATATATATATATATATATATATATATATGTATATCATAGTTCATATCTGTTCTTGAGTAGACGTCCTTGTTCTTTAAACCGTGTAAATTTTCTGACTTGTTCACTCGAGAGATTTAATAAAGAAAATATTCTTTTGTTTTATCTCAGGAAGGGGGAGTATAGGTGATGAAATCCAGGGGTGGCAACTTTGATGTCTGCCAAGGACCTGTCGACGGGGCTGAAGTTTCCGAATTGATGGTCATCTTCGTTTTATGTAAGGTTAACAAGATTATCCACATTGGCAGCCGCAGTATTTACCGGGATGATGGACTGATCTTAATACCAGATAACAACAGACCTAATGATTCCATCAGGAAAAAACCGTTGAAAATGTTCAAGGATTTGAATTTTAACATTACTGTTGAAATGAACAGAATATATATATATATATATATATATATATATATATATATATATATATATATATATATATATATACACGTTTCATTAAATAATATTGACAAGTGTTGTCTTGTTATTTTATGAAATTTTTTTCGTAACGTCTGATAAGTTTAATAACATTATCGTTGAACGAAGAAAGATATTCACAATATTGATCCATATTTTTTTTTTATTTAATACAATCTAAGCTTTCGGCTTACATAAGCCATTATCAAAGATGTCAATTACAACATAATATACGGACAAGACAGTGATGATAGTGCGCCATTGTTTACATAGATGATTTTTAAGCAACGATAAACACGTGCATACAAGACGCTAGAAGCGAAAATCGCAACGCATCTCATGACGTCACACATGACCACACGTCAGTGAATTGGAGAAGTATGAAGTATGGGAAGCCATTGGTATAAACCAATGACTTCTGTTGACATTTAAGAATATTTGTAGAGATGCCATAATTGATTTTGTTTAGGTTGGGTTTCAACTGTTTGATGTATAATGCATCAAGGATTTTTAGTTTTTGTCTATTGTTTTCATGTCGAAGTATAATTGTGTTTTCGACAAGTATTTTAGAGAATTGTGTGTGCGGACAGGCATGTTGTTTTAAATGCCTAAAAATGTTAGAGTTTTCATTCAAATGTAGTGTCAAGCGTCGTGAAAGCGAGTTTGTGGTGTGACCAACATAAATATTATTTAATTCGTTGGAGACACACTCTCCCAAATGGCATTAAATTTATAAACTATGTTGTTTTTTTTTGCAAATCGCTAACCGAGGGAGATATATCATTGCGTATATATATATATATATATATATATATATATATATATATATATATATATATATATATATATATATATATATATATATATATATATATATATATATATATATATATATATATGATACCGCTTTTATACATGTTTCTTTAAAGACGATTGATTAGTAACTAGTGAGTTAGTCAAAATAACTTAACTCCTTTATAGTCTACCAATAGAAGGTTGACCAATCAGAAGCCGCAGAACATTGTATCTGTCGTGTATAAAAGCGGCCATCTTTATTTACCCTACCGGAATGACCAGAGCCAACTTGTCAGGCGAACATGACAGACGGAAGAACTACGCTCTGCTACTTTGCTGTGATATCCACTGCGAACCTGCACTACGCTTTCCTACTGTCTCCGAAATATTCACTGCCACCCTCTGGATTCTATACTCGGGGACGACCGTCATGAATTTGTAACAGTTTTTTCTCCCCTCATGTTTGGCTTGTTTTTTTTGTTTTTTTTAGCGACATATCAATCTATGTGGGTTATCTAATGCCGAAATGTAAATATTTTAAATGCAATTATATGACTTCAACTAAGGATATATTGTACATAATTTTATACTTTCAGGACAAACGTGGTTAATACAAGTATAGTCTGCAGCTGATCTATTGTAGGTGTTACATGTTCTGACATAAACCTATTGTTTTGCGGAAGGATATTATACGTTATATTGACTGTTTTCAAATAGGTTTCTCGTGGTGTTTTGCTTGTAGGATTTGTGTCTTACAAGGGCTACGAGCCTAGTGAATTTTTCTTGACACCCTCACTGATTTATTGAGATTGCAGCACAAAACAGATAGTCAGCCAAGGGTTAAAGAAATCACCTACCCTCAGATATGTCTTACCAAAGACTCAGGGTCTGTTACTCCCGACGAATTTAGAACGTACCTGAGCACAAACTTGGTATTTCTATGTCCTTTTTTTACGGTTGTTGTTCTTACTTCTTTATTATTATTATTATTATTATTATTATTATTATTATTTCCTTTGATTTCTGGTTCCCGCCTGCAGACCTAAGTTTAGAAATGGCATCAAGACATTTTCCACTGACAAAAAAAAAAAAAAACAAAAAAAACATATTTTACATAGACAAAGGCCTTCGTAAAGTGTGAACTGTACACAATTTTTTTGTATTTCTTTAAGGCATGAGCTTCCAGGGATCCCTTCAATTAGTCTACTGGAATCTTTTCCAGCCAATCCGAGGGCCCCAACATTGATTGTTGATGTTCCCATGTGCCATATTTTTGAGATTTCAATTTCAAAGTCCTTGTATTTTGATAGATATTTGAACATCTTCAACGATACATTGCAGTCTGCAGGGACTGCCATATCAATAAGGAGGCACTTTTCTTTGTTTGTGGTCTTTAATAACAATATCTGGGCGGTTGGCTTTGATTGTTCTGTCAGTGTGTATTGTGTAGTCCCATAAAATTGTAACTACACCATGCACATAGACAGAACAATCATATCAGAACATATTATTATTATTATTATTTCCTTTGATTTCTGCTGCATACACACTTCCGTCCGGATCCCAACCAGAAACCTAAGGCCAGAAATGGCTGTATGACATTTCCCACCGACCATTTTTGTAAAAATAAAATCAGGTTAACTCATTTTACATTGATAATGCTCTACGTGAGCTGTACTTGCGAGTACATATTTTTGTATTTTTTTAAGGTATAGGCTACCAGGAATCTCTCCAATGAGTTTATCGGAACCTTTTCTAATCAATCGAAAGGCTCCGAGAACAATTTAAATTATTGATGTTCTCATGTGTCATATGTTTTAAATTTCCAATTCAAGATCCTTGTATAATTATAGTGTTAGTCGGAGATTGCAACCATTAAGCCATCGGCACGGTAGGAATGAATGTGGATTTTAGCGTATTTATTTTTAGAAACACGCCCAGTGACCGACAGTGACTCAATTCGCATTTGAGAAGAGTCTCGCTATATAGCTATAATAGTCACTGTTTACCAACCCACACCTCCTCCCCAGAGTTTTTTTTTTTTTTCAGGAGCCAATATATATATATATATATATATATTAAAGACATTTTTATGTTTAACGTTCTTTTTATAGATACAAGTATTTAAGTAAATGTTCTGCTTATAATAAACAGTATTAAATAACATTTACCGGCCTGAATGTCCGAGAAATTTTCATAGAAAATATTCATCCTTTGACAGGATTCGAACCTGCATTCTATACATATCTTCATTTACGCTGACGTGCCTTGACCGCTCGGCCACAAAGGATCGTTCGACTGTCAAGGTTGAATTTACTCCTTATAAACTTCAATCTTCCATGAATCTCGTACATTCATAACTGCTCATGGCGTATCAAATATTTTTCTATTTAATACTGTTTATTATAAACAGAACATTTACTTAAATACTTGTATCTATAAAAGAACGTTAAACATAAAAATGTCTTTAATAAATAAATCGTCGGACTTTGTTCATTTCTTAATATATATATATATATATATATATATATATATATATATATATATATATATATATATGCTAGATGAAACAGACTGTCGCCTCTAAGTGTTGACTTCTATGTTCACTTTTATATTTGCACACACTCTATCTCTGATATTGAGCACTTTATCCCATAAATATAGCTAATCTTAAGACTATATTTCTTCATATATATATATATATATATATATATATATATATATATATAAACATACTCACATATTGTTGTAAAGTAGTTTTCACAGTGGAGGCTTGTATTTCAATAAGTCGGTCCTAAAAGTGTCCGACGTACAAAACGTTAGGAATTTGCAATAATAGTTAATGACGCACCAATCTAGTTGTGGGGCTCATACTTTAATGTCCGACATCGACTGACTCACTCCACTCCACTGATTCCAACTGGCGACCGCTACTAATACTACTACTTATTATGTGTGGGAGAGTCTATTACAATAGAATAGGTAATGTTCTAGCATAACACATATATATGTTCGTGTTGGTGCGCGCGTATGTATGCGCGCGCGTGTGTGTGTGTGTTTGTGTGTGTGTATACTGTACCATGCATAAGCAATTTTAAATCATCTGTGTTCATTGATATTATTCTAATTGTAACCGTTTTTACTTTGCTATTTTATGTCTTTGTGTTCTTGCTCTTTGCTTGGAACTGTATGCCTTCTACCAAAATTCCACAGCGAATTTTTTTTTTTTTTAAATTATTCACATCGTAATTGTATATTTTAATATTTTCTACTAGTATGTTTCGTATGGAGTCTGGTAAATTTATGTGTGTATTTAAATGGATTCTAATAGAACTGTGGTCTGAGAGGTGTAAGGTTAGGCGTCTGGATAGGCATGTAGTAGTATGACCGATATAATTATTTATAAATTCAGCTTAATCAGGAACACAGTTCCTTATATATATATATATATATATATATATATATATATATATATATATATATATGTGTGTGTTTGTGTGTGTGTATTATTAAGTGTTGGCATTTTCCTTTTTGTTATTAAGGCTTCCATTATTTTTAATCTTTTTCACATGCGGATGAGGTTATGACCAATGTATTTTCTATTTATATATTTTGAATGAAGGCTGCTAAGTTTGCGTGTGTGTGTTTAAATAGATTGTTATAGAGCTGTGGTCTGAGAGGTGTAAGGTAAGGCGTCTGGATAGGCTTGTAGTTGTATGATCGATATAATTATTTATGAATTCAGTTTAATCAGGAACACAGTTGCGTAAATATTCATATATATATATATATATATATATATATATATATATATATATATATATATATATGCGTATGTGTGTGTGTGTGTGTATTATTAAGTGTTGGCGTTTTCCTTTTAATTATTAAGGCTTCCATTATTTTTAATCATGTTTACATGTGGATGAGATTATCATTTTTGGAATTTTCTACTGGAATGTTTGGGATTGAGTCTATATACATATATATATGTCTCTCTGTGTGTATGTGTTTATGTGTGTGTGTACGTACTGGGCCACACACAAGCAATTTCAATACATTTGTGTTCATAGATATTCTGGTTGTAACCCCTTTTACTATGCTGTTTTATATATCTGTGTTCTTGCTATTTGCATGGAACTGTATACCTTCTACCAAAATGCCACAGCGAATTTAGAAACCTAGTTGAACTTTGGAAGTTTTCAAATATTTGTCTTGTACACTAAGCTCTGCTTTGTAACTTCATCACCTGCCGCATATGGCAGAAGATTTGTCTCGCAGACTATATTTTAATAGTTCGATTCTCGATGGGTAGCTGTCTAGGGCTGCCTTGTGTTAGACTAAGCGAAATCTTCTAATTAAATTGCACCTGGGTCTATGGAACGTTCTTGAGTGCTTGTAGATGTTTTTCATCTTGCTTTCATTTCTATAAATTGGAAATAATTTGCTAAAAGACTGCTGCGGGTCGCTATCCATCTGAAAATAAAAGATTCTAATTTTTTTTGTTTAGAATTTGAAGTCGAAATGAAAAGTAATTGTTAAGAAAAAAATATGAAATCCCCGATGTCGACACAAAAATGTAACGTTTCTTCAAAGATTATATTGGTTTTTGATAACGAAGTTAAAGTCATGATTATGATAAGTCAGCTGCCGAATTTTTCAATTGTTTCTGAAAATTTTTTACTATATATAACTTTTAGCAAAAGCTTAAAAATTTATCTTTTAAAAACTCATTTCCCATCTGTGACCTCCGCTCGATGACAAGAAATTTTTCAATGTCTGTCTATATTTCTGAGATGAGATATTACTGGCATTATTTATATTTTCGGATAGTTACCCTCATCTTTGTTGTCATATTCATAAGATATTGGACGTTTTCCACTCCGGCCTTCTTCAGGTGATCTTAATTTAGAACGAGTCCCTTTATATCGTCCACCGGGGTAGATTGTTTTAGGTCCACGTGCCATTCCTCTTCCGAATTGTCTAAGTTATTTTCCTTTAACTCAACTCTCCATGTTTTTTGGTTCACCACTGCTTTGGCCTGGTATTGAACTCGCAACGCTTTCGGTTTAGTCACTAGATTTAACCAAAGTCGTTATCCACTAGGCCATCTGTCATTGAAGATAAATACGTTGGTTAGATTCAGTGACTAGACCCAAAGTGTTGTGAGGTCAATATTCACAAAGTTTCGACTGTTGTACGCTCCGCCATTCTTCAGGTGATTGGAATGTCTTTATCCACTGGGCCATGTACCCTTCAAGACACATGGCACAGTGGATGAAAAAGTTGGTTAGATCTTGTGACTAGACCCAAATACTTGGGAGTTTTGTGTTCGGTAATATGACGCATGTAAACATACAGATACATTATAATATAAAGTATTATAAAGCTTATAATATAGAGTATTATAAAACTTATAATATAAAGAATTATAAAACTTATAATATACAGTATTATGCAACTTATAATTTAAAGTATTATAAAACTTATAATATAGAAGATTATAAAACATAGTATAGGGGATTATGAAACTTATAATATAGAGTATTAGAAAACGTATAATATAGAGTATTATAAAACTTATAACATAGAGAATTATAAAACTTATAATATAGACAATTATAAAGCATATAACAAAGAGTATTATAAAACTTATATAGAGTATTATATATCGAGTGTTATAAAGCTTTTAATATAGAGTGTTATAAAACTTCTAACAAAGTGTATTATGAAACTTATAATATAGAGTATTATAAAACTTATAATATAGAGTATTATAAAACATAATATAGATTATTATGAAACTTATAATATAGAGAATTATAAAACATAATATAGAGTATTATGAAACTTATAATATAAGTATTATGAAACATAATTTAAAAGTATTATAAAACTTATAATATAGAGAATTATAAAACTTACAATATAGAGTATTATAAAACTTATAATATAGGGAATTATAGAACTTATAATATACAATATTATAAAACTTATAATATAGAGTATTATAAAACTTATAACATAGAGAATTATAAAACATAATATAGAGTATTATAAAACTTATGATATAAAATATTATGAAACTTATAATATAGACAATTATAAAACTTATAGAAAATTATAAAATTTAAAATATTGAGAATTTTTTTTTTTTTTTTTAAGCATTTCACCCCAAGCAAGGCGGGGAGCCACTAGGACGCAAGGGGTTACAGAAAATAGGAAGATCAGTTAGGAGTGATAGAAGAAAGGATGAGGGTAGTAGATAGATTAAGGCAACTGGAGATGTCGATTGACATTACACTTGAATAGCTGGAGATTATAACTCTCAGGGAAACAGGAGAAGGGAAGAGAGTTCCACAGGCGAGAGGTGCGAGACATGAAGCTATTAGAGTAGAAGAGACGGCTACATTTATGAGTTTCGGCAGTGAAGGGGTGAGAGCGGGATGCCAGCGAATTATAAAATTTATAATATAGAGTATTATAAAACTTAATAGCATATCAGCAATACGCTTTGTTTCCAGTAGTCCGAGGTTGTCGTAACGATTTTTTATTAAAATGAAAACAAATAAAAATACTTAGCGTGTTTATCTAGAACATGATTCAATTTTATAGCGTTGATAAGTCGATAAAGATCTTGTTATTGGCATGACAGGATGGCTGCTGCATACACTGTAGTTAGGTCAATGCTTTTATCTTGCTACAAGAATTGTGTCAGCTGGTATGAATTGTCACAGCCCCCAAAGGAAGAGGAGATGAGTACGGGCAAAGATCTCATGAATTGTTCACTATGGAAACCGGATTATAAGATGATGAGTCGTCGAGTCAAACAATCAATACTGACTCTATTTTTAAGAGTCTTTGCTTTTTATTCGAGGAAACTCGGAGCTTACGGCTATATCACGTGGAGAAACCGGTTTTCATACAATCATCAAAATTAAGCAACGTCGAGCCTAGACAGCAGCTAGAAGTGTGAACGACTGTGAATAAGCCTGTATGTGGCCAAGGACGCATTCTAAAAACTGGGTAGAGTATTGCGAGACAGGAGGATTTCTTTTGTAACAAAGAAAAGAATACAGAGCTGTTATGTGACATCTGTCATTCTTTACGGCAGCGAATGCTGAATGATTTCGTCAAAGAAGTGACACGAGGAGACGGAGATGTTGAAACTACAGAAGGATGTTGAGGACATCATAGACCGAGCAATGACGATGTCATAGAGAGGCTGCAAACAAGGAGGAGGCTTATATTTATCATCAGAAAGAGACAGCTGAAGTTCCTGGGAAACGTAACGAGGAAGGACGGCCTGGAGAATCTGATACTCACGAGTCGAATAGAGGGAAAAAGAGACAAGGGTAAACAACGCATGACATAGCTAGCAAGTGGATGACAGAACGTTATCTGGGGGAGGTGGCAGAGGGAAGGAACTTTGATAGCTGCAAGGGATAAAGAGAGGTGGAGAACCATGATCGCCTACGTCCTGAAAGGACACGACACATAGAAAGAAAGAGGCTTGCGTGAGTGCGTGGTGTAATGGCTAATGGCTGAGAATTTAAAACCAGGTCAAATTCCAAACTGATTTGTTATATTCACTTAGGCGCAAATACTATGGGGAAAGATTTGAATCCACCTCTTCTCCCTCCAGCTATGGGTTAACTAAATCATTATTATTCCCCCACCAAATTCTTACAAGCTAAAAATATTTTATGGCTGAACCTGAAAAAGGGTTGATAAGCAGTGAAAAAATCTATCGAGAAAACTCGAACGTATTCAATAAGGTTCTAGAAATGCCATCGAAATGGTAAAAGATCAATGAACATTATTTATCTTAAGCCAACATGAAGGAGCATTCAAGTATCTTATATGTTTTTGTCGTTTTTGTCTGTTACAATAAGGCCCCTCACAAGGCCCGGTAGCCACTCGAGGTAGAGAGTTACGTTAAAAGGTTGTTTATGTGAATAGAAGCGGAAAATAACGGTTAACTATAGACTTGAAGAGGTTAAGATTGTGGTAATCGGGGAAACATCTTCTTGGGAGTCTGTTCCACAAGACAGTCCTTCGCGAGAAGAATCTGTTCTAGGGGAAACTTACTTCACGCCTGTGAAATACGGAGAGAATCTTGATGGCTTGCTACTATGTAAGTAGACTGGCGGGTCCTAGAAGTGAAGGTTAAACCTGTCGGTAACAAGAAATGTAGTTCGTCCTAACACATTACATTATATAGATTTGTGAGAGAGAGAAGTTGGTCGGTGGAAAATATTTCGTCACCCAAAAGGACTCGGAGACGGTTTTGAACTCTATGAAGAGTGGAAAGTGAGGTTTGGTCATCTCCCGTCCAAATATGGCAAGAGTACTCGGCCTGATCTGGCTCTTATACAGGTAGATAGATGTATATATATATATATATATATATATATATATATATATATATATATATATATATATATATAAGCAGTCAGGATTTATTGGAGCGGTACAGAGAGCCGATCATTTTACGTGCATTTTTAGTAATGGATCGTATATGGGAGTTCTACTTGAGGTCGGGTGTGAGTATGAGGCCCAACATCCTATCAGGGGACAGCCGTTCATCGTGACTGGCGGTAGTCCGGGTCTGATTGGCAGTGAAGTTTGATTTTAGAGACATTGAATATAACAAGCCCGTCTTTTTCTCACTGGGAAGTTACTGTCAGATCCAAAGAGTGGTCAGCTGCCAATATCTGGTCATCAAGACTTATAGAGGCATCCACGTATATCGCCGTATCTTCGTCATAGATGTTTACAAATGATCGGAGCTTAGGTTGATCGTTTACGTAAATCAGAAAAGTGTTGGTCCAAGAAGTGACTCCGGAGACGATTGCATTGACCACCAGGGTCTCGAAGGATCTACCTATCTTCTAATATTTAGCGATATATTAATGGCTTCATTTTTATTAGAAGAAGGTATATTGGGTCCGGACATAAGTTCGTGAGGTTTTTAAGGGAGTCTCAAATACAAGATTTCGATATTTGTACATAAATTTATTCAAACATGTATGTGCTGTTTTGTTTCGCAACATCTCACAATCTTTGACGCATTTTATGATTCCAGCCTCAAACCACTTTCTGTCTCTCTGGGTGATGAATTAGTCTATTTTTGGGGGTTTTTTTTTGTTTTTTTTACAGGCTTGCCAAAAATTCAGTCTTTTTCCCAACTAAGACAATTTTGTAGTAATCAAAATAAACCGATGAAGCAAGCGCAAGTGCATATGATTTCTGTAGCATGATATCCTAGCTAAGCTGCATTAATTTTGTTCCTAGTTTGCAATGAGACGTCGGGGTCTGGATTTGTCCTGATCGAAAGTAATACACTTCTGATTAGACAATTCCGGGCGGTATTCATCGGTTTCTGCCTTTAATAGGCCCAGTTGTGAATAGTTTAAGTAGAACTTGCTCCTTACTAAAGGAATACAAAAGATGAGTCGATCTTGCGTACGTGGTACGACGGGTCTGTATTGATTGAATTAAGGAATATAGTTTGTCTGAACATTTGCCATTCAAATAGCGATAGAGTATCGAGATGGTATTTATGGTATTTATCAATTCACCCACAGGAATTGAATGTGGCACAAGGCCTTTTTAATGTGGGTATGTCTGGGCCCGTAGGCCCAGCCAAAAATAAAACCCATCTAAACCCGTCCAAGCGGGCTAGTTCCGTCAACCTCCCCGAACGAAACCCCACCCTTCGGCGGAGCTTCGTCCGGGTTCCTCTCTGCAAGAAGAGAGTTCGACAGACACCCGACCCGGCAGCTCACAAAGCGCAGATACTACACTTTGATCCTAGCCACCGGGCCGAGCAGATAGAGTATCGAGATGCTAGCAACATTTGCTCTGTGGTAAAAGTGTCGAAAAATAATCCATCAGCCAAAAATTCGCGTAATAATTTTGAACTCTATCTAGGCTGGAATGTGAAGAGTGTGCAATTTCAGTCCAGATATGTCAGCAAAACACTATTTTTGGTCTGATCCGACTCTCGTAAACATAGGTTACGTGGGGTACTTTCTGGAGTGGTACGGAAACATTATTTTTGCAGCATCTTTACGGATGCATCTTATATATGAGCTCACGGCCGCATCACTTTGAAACACATCTTCCGGTACGATCACCGAAGTTAAGAAACGTCGGGCCTAGTCTATGAGTAGATGGGTTACCACTTGGAAATATCTGGTGCAGTTAGCTTAGATGTCCGGATGGTTTAATGGATAATGGTATCGGAATTGGTTAACGGAGAGCTGAGTGTCAATTTTATTTGTATTCGCAAATTTATCCGCAAATCTCTTTGAGATATAAATTGTTTTTTTTTTCCTTCCAGCTATGGGTTAATTAGTAAGACTTGTATTACTAAACCATTATTATCTACAAAAAACTTATAAGCTTAGAATATTTTCTGGCTTTAACTTACCTACAACGGGTTGATAAGTCATAGAAGACGAATCAATCAATCTAGTTGAGGTCTGGAATGAGCGTGAGTCCCGATAGATGCTCAGCCAAAGAAGTTTATTGAGGGTAGAACTATTCGTTATGACTAGAGAAGATTCAAGGTTTGGTTTGTGATAATGAAATTTTACTAGCTTACAAAATTCAGAAGAGGTATTCTTTATTCCCGTCCTATGGAATAAGAAGATTATGTTGGGAACAAGATTTGGATTACTGAGACTTTTGCATTTAATTTCTTTTACGCTTTGTGTGAGTCTAATATGAAATCCATTGTGAGTAATGAGTATTCTGTTGTATACCCCCCCAACTCTTCTCGTGGGTGGGGGGTCTTTTGGTTGACGGGAACAGTTCCACGACAAAGCTGCATTCTTCCCTCGCTCTTTTTCTTCTCACGGACGGGTGATTGCTAGTTCTTTTATTAGGAGGAAAAATGAGAACTTCCATAAAAGGGAATTACGACTTACTACTTTATTAAGCACGTCGATATGTACACTTTTAACTAGCCAGTGTGTTCGCTCTATCACCCCCCCCCCACACACTGTGGTGCAAGTTCCCAGAGACACAAAATAACCACGTGTGTGACGTGTATAAACTTAACTCTCTGAAAACACTTTCTAACATGATTCTAATACTACAGTTGTTGCAATTAAAGAAAAAAGTTTTGATCGCCCACTACTGCGAGAGAAGATTTTTAATTTTACTATTACAAATCTTTTGTGTTTTAAGTCAAGGAAAACAGGCATGGCATTTCTACAGTCTCGTATTTTTGTTGATGGATACTGTGTTTTCTTTAAAATACTGAAATATAGACATGTTTATCGTTTATGTTTATCGACCAGTTCACATTCCTCTGAAAAGGAGTAGGTGTCCTATTTCGACTCTATATTTCTAACGTCTTCTCCCCTGTCTTTTGAACAGGAGTAGAGGTTTATCCCTTGTTGCCTGTTTAGGATTGGGTTTCCGCTTTCTTCTAAAGTGTACTTCATCTCTATACTTCTAACATCTCCTCCCCTGTCTTCTGAACAGGAGTAGATACTAATCCCTTGGTTCCTATTTAGGAATGGGTTTCCGATTCTTTCCAAAGCATACTTCTAATGTCTCCTCCCCTGTCTTTTGAATAGGAGTAGATGTTTATCTCTTGTTTCCATTTTGGATTGCATTTCCGGTTCCTTCTAAAATCATGTTCTCTTTCACTCCCGATAACCTCTTGCGTCTTAGTGGCATTATTGTCTTCTTTGAGATGATATTGTGTTATAAAAAAAATGACAGGAAAAGTATCTATGGAAGGCAATCGTTGCTTCAGGCTGACGTGTATAAGGCTTAGCTATCGGTGGGTGTCATTAAGAATCTTTATGAATTGGTTTTATTTGCTATAAAACAAAAGGCTTCTTTTAGGGTAACCTTCCTTCAGATTTTTTTACTTGGAAGTCGCTTTTGAAAGGAACCGTATTTCAGGGTATAAAGAGGAAGCATAAGAAGGCCGATATTGGAATCTGTTCTTGGATTGATCCACTCAAGCCTTTTATCGCGTTCTCTCTGCGAACACGAGATCTTTACAAACAGTCACGTATGTGACCGTGAATAAAGTTCAGTAAATGAAAGTAACGTCGTAGTAACCTTATACAGAGACCCCTGAAGGAAAATGAATGGCGACAAAAGATTGGAAAAGACGAAGACGAAGACAAATAATATATAGATTAATGAAAATGCTCCATACTAGATTTTTAGAAAGTTCAAAGACTTTATTCACTGAAACGCTGTGTTCATGAAGTCAATAACAGATATCATATATAGAATAATGAAGGTTCAAAAGTTAAAGAATATCTTCATTTTATAAATGTTAGTAAAGCAAAAGTGAAGACAATACTTCAATTCTTACTCTTCTTTTTCTTTTATGTGATACAACCCTTCAGAATATTGGGGATTATGTGTCTCCACAACATCCTCTATTTTGCAGCTCTTAGCATTAGGTCTCATTTTTATTGCCATATTCACGACGTTTCGACCGCTGTACGCTCTGATATTCTTCAGTTTATATACTTCGGATTATTGAACCGAACCCTTTATTTAGTCTTAATTTAATCTCAGTTTCAATTACCTGCCTTTAGTAACTCTACAAATTTTTGTTTCCCCTGCCGTGGCCAGGTATTGAACACACAACTCCTTAGACCAAGTTACTTTTGGATTACACAACCAACGCTTTTATGCATTGGGTCATGGCATATGGAGTATCACAATCTACCCACCCCCCGAGGAATATATGGCCACGTGGCCGAGTGGTTAGAACGATTGTATTCTGACCAGTGAGAACAGGGTTCGAATCTCACTATGGTCGATTTTTTCAGGAAGGAAGTTTCCTGATGTTATCGAACTGGAGAAACCGATCCCAGCCTAATAACCATACCACGGATGATGTGTCTCCACAACTTCTCATCTTTTGCAGCTCTTAGCATTATGCCTCATTTTATTAACCCTCCTTGTCCATGTTATGCTATTAATTTCCATAAGATTAATAGGAAGATTGCAGTTTATTGCGGCACTTTCTGCCTTCAATGCAGTATGTGTGTAGAGATTTTCCAAGCGTAGCTTAGATGTGGCACAAGACCAAAAGTATGGGGCATCCAGTGAGGATCGAACTCACTTTTCAGTAGTAATTGATCTAGCAAGACAAGCTTGCTAACCATTACACCACGCCGAGGTGCCCAAAGATTTTCTAAGCGTACCTTTGATGTGGCACAAGTCCGAAAGTATGAGGCACCCAGTGAGAATCGAACTCACTACTCAGTCGTAACTGTTTTAGCGAGACAAGCTTGCTAACCCTTACACCACGCCGAGGTACCCATGCAATATGTGTGTATCTTACTCTATGAGCCATCTATCTTCATTTTTTATCGATGAAATGTTACCTTCACTTTCTGATTTTAAGCACATTTCTATCCCCATTTTCAAAAATAACTTCCCTGTTTTTCGGATGTCCCATCGATAGCATTTTCAGCATTTTTCTATAGAACTTGTGGGGTAGTAGTACCAGTTAGTGTTCGAGCTATGGGAAAAACGTGACCTCCTCCTCAAAAAAACAAAAAACAAAAAAAACAAAAAAAACAAAACGATGAAAGTATGAATGTACATTTTTTATAGTAAAAATACTAGCAATACATACATATACACGCTTGTGCATATTAATTGAAACAGCAGCTTTAATTTCCTTTCTTTCACCATACGTACCCACTGGAGTGACAGGATGTAATAGATTTCTATTTTTCCTTAGGGTAGGTCATTTGCAGTCCCGTGCAGTAATATGAATCTATTTTCGGGGGTTTTTTTTTTGGGGGATGAAATTTGTTTAGCTTTGCAAAATATTGCGTCTTCCGTGATTTTATCAGATTTTAATAAAGCCCAGACACTATTCTCTCGACTGTCGATTTATTGTCCTACACCCATTGTCTGTGATGGACGTTACTCCAAGGAAGCGTATGAAAATTGTAACGCTGCACGAACACACTGACAAGTCTTACCAATAAGAAATTCAATGTACTATAGACTGGACCGGAAACTCTCTAGATTTAAATCCAATCGAGAATCTCTGGTCAATCTGCAAGGAACGCCTTCATAGAATAGACATACGAAATACTTACATGTCCACTGGTTCATGTTTCATTGGAAAAATAAGAAAATAATAACGGCATTATTCATTCTGTTTCAATTAATTTCACAAGTGTGTATATATATATATATATATATATATATATATATATATATATATAGTGGATAAAGTTCTACAATTATTTTAAGACATTTTTATGTTTATACATTCTTTTTATGGATTCAAATATTTAAGTGAATGCTCTGTTTATAATAAACAGTATTAACAACATTCACCGGCCTTAATGTCCGAGAAATTTTCATAGAAAATATTCGTTCTCCGAGAGGATTCGAACCTGTATCCTATACGGAACTGTCATTTAGCCTGACGTGCCTTTAACCGATTTGTCCACAGAGGAGGTGTCGGTTAGCAAGGTCGAATTTTAAATACAGTAAATTGTGTATATTTTGTCATCCACAAACAGACGCACACACACACACACACACACACACACACACACACATATATATATATATATATATATCAATTGAAGCCATAATTTTTTTTAAATTATTTATATTTCGGCATTAAATAAGGCATAGTTGTTTATATGCCGATAAACAAAATCAACCAACCAACTTTTGTCTCGTAAATCTTCATCTGTGAGCAAATTTTCCAACATTAGCCGCTGCTGACAATAACTATATATGATTCACCCAAACTGTAGACGTTCAGAGATTGGCAGCCGGTCTCTCATTCTAGCAGCCCAGTAGGGGAAAACTGATTGGTTACATTTAATGCCTCGTACACCTAACGACTTACATTTCATCATCTCCGATCAGGAGATGAACTATCACCAATCACGATTAACTGATTTCCCCCTCAAGTAGCCCTGTGCCTTGAGGTCCTGTTGGGACTTTACCTCAACCCAGAGCTCAACTAGAAAGTTCAATACTCTCCATTGCTAAAGATGCTGAAAAAATGGTCGATTCCCAGTACCGCTCCAGTAAGTAAGACTCCTGGTATTTACTATCTTTGAAAGGACCAGATCAGGAGAAAAATGGATTATTGCTGCCATATATGGGTTGGAGCTACCTAGTCTTCCCTTTCCAGTCTTGATAGAGTCCAAAAGCGTCTCTGCGTCCTTGTGGCTGGCGAATTATCTTCCACCCTACAACCCCTTTCCCACAAACGAAATATCCCAAGCCTCTCGCTGCCCTAACAGCATTTCAGTAGAAAGTGCTGAAACGAACTATATTCTAAGCTTCACTTCTAAGACTTGCCGTGCTAGGCACATTGTAGCAAAGCACCCATATTCCATTCCTGTATCATTGGTGAGAAATAATTCTAGCAGCTTTTTCTTTTGTGTAACTGCTGTGGCCTTCTTGGGGCCAGAAATAAAGATACAACGAGAGGAATTGAGTTAAACAAATATATTAAGAGAAAATCAGTAATACAATCATATACACACGAACAAGAATGTTAAGTCCGACTGTCAGAACAGACTGCTGGAAAACTACACTCACTAAAAAGCAGTACCTGCTCTTATTTGTAACAGGGAGAGTCCATTACCTTAACAGTAACCGACGCTTCCTAAGATGCTTTTTGAATCACTACAATCTTATCCTGTTAAAATCTAGGTTCAACCGTTATCATACCCACATATCAGCATAAACCGTGATTCTTATTTTGTAATCCTCTACATTGAGTGGCTCTTAGGCCCTTTTACAAGATAAACATCATTCTAACTTTCGCTTCTAAGACTTGCCGTGCTAGGCACATTATAGCAAAGCACCCTCATTCATTTCCTATACCATTGGTGAGAAATAAGTCCCACTCGATCAGTTTTTTCTTTTGTGTAACTGTTGTGGCCTTGTCGGGCCCAGAAATAAAGAAGCAGAGAGAAGAATTGACATTAACAGAAAAACAGTAATAAAATCATACACAAACGACTGTCAGAACTGACTGCTAGAAAAACTACACTCTTTAAAAAGCAGTACCTGCTCTTATCTGTGCCTGGGTAAATTAACATATCACGCCTTCCTAAGTATTAACTCCGCAGGAGTCTCAATAAATTCCGTCATTTTCCTTTTCCTTTTTAAACGGCATTGCTCCGGGGCCGCTTGAGGTATTGGCATGTCAAAAGTGTTGTAAATGACATCCATTACTTCTTTTTCTTCAGGAGGACTGCTGTCAGCATCGTCCGACAGGCGTTTCCTGATTTAGTTCAAATGTCTCTTGTGAATAAACTGTGGACCTTTAATTATGTAAATGATATTTCCTACTCTTTTCTCAATTGTACTCATTTCCCAGAAAGATTTATCATCACGAAACATCCGGAAAAAAATTCTCTCCGGCTTGGTAGGTTCCTTCAAGTTTTTGTTGTTTGATTTTTGTTTTTTGTAATGCGAGACTTTTTTCTTCAATTCGCTTTT
This sequence comes from Acanthosepion pharaonis, assembly GCA_903632075.3. NCBI lineage: Eukaryota > Metazoa > Mollusca > Cephalopoda > Sepiida > Sepiidae > Acanthosepion > Acanthosepion pharaonis. The sequence continues at coordinate 331,437 of CAHIKZ030000218.1, read as the reverse complement.
GAAGTTCAAGCCTTTCCTTTTTCAGTTTGTTTTAGAATTTCAAGCCGTTCTTTTTCCATATCCAACTGGAATTGTTCCATTCTTTTTTGCTGTTCCAGTTGTTTTTCTTGCCATTTAATTCCCGTTGATTTTGTTTCCCAACTTTTTTCTTACCATTTCGGTTCCTGTTGATTTTGAATTCCCAGTTATTTTTCTTGCCATTTTATTTCCCGCTGATTTTGTTCTTCATATTGGTGTAATATAATCATATGCAAACGAGCAAGAATGATGAGTCCGACTCTCAGAGCAGACTGCTGGAAAACTACACTCAATAAAAAGCAGTACCTGCTCTTATTTGTAACAGGGAGAGTCCATTACCATTACGGTAACCGACACTCAAGAAGATGCTTCCTGAATCACTACAATCTTATCCTTTTAAAATCTAAGGTCAACCGTTATCTCACCCACATATACGCCTAAACCGTGATTCTTATTTTGTAATCCTCTACATCGAGTGGCTCTTAGGCCTTGTACAGGGTAAACATCATTGTAAAAAGAATCTAATCATATATTCCTGTTTCTTTTGTAGCATATGGAATGTATGTTTAGCTATTCTAATGCGTCTTCAGATTTCGATATCACATATTCCGTCACCTGTTACATTTGTCACATAGATATGGAAGAATATAACTTCTTAATATTAGAGTTTCAGACAATACAGAGAATCTTATAATCTAAATAATATTCTGAAAAATGAAAATAATTAGGAATTCAGACAATGCTGGAAGATCCGAAAATATATCTGTCGGAAATATGAGAAACAAATTATTAGAAAAATTCTTTGTTAACTCTATAGACTCCTTTGTGAAATAAGGGGCTCTATATTCACTATTATCATTGTTGCTACTGTGAGATTTGCAATATTCACGACGTTTCGACCGCTGTACGCTCCGATATTCTTCAGGTGATATTCGTTGGACTTTCGAACCGAACCTTTTAATTTAATCTCAGTTTTAGTCAATATCCCTTTAGTAACTCAACCCTCCAAGTTTAATTTCCCCCTGCTTTGGTCAGCTATTGAACACACATCTCTTTAAGCCAAGTTTCTTTTGGATTACACAAGCAACGCCTTTATCCACGTGGAATTAGCACAACCTACCCCCGAGGAATAAATAAAGAGATCTGTTCGGAAGTCCAACGTATATCACCTGAGAAAGACCGGGGTGGACAATAACCGAAACGTCGGGAATATGTTAATGTTGAAAAGAACAATCCGAATAATGTAAATAGCTACAATAACTCATCTCAGAAATATAGACAGAAATTGATTTTGAATTCACAGTTGTCCGAGAATGATCTGAATTCAGAGGTGCCCTTATCTTAGACTGGTAGCCAAAGAGTTGAATTTCAATTAATAGTTGGGCTAAAATTGTTGCGAATCAATCAGTTTTTGAATTCACAGTTTTCCTTCTCCCCAGACAGGTTCTCAAACTGGATTCCAGATTCCCTATAATGGTTGTTCAATTTTGAATTCAGAAATGTCCTTCTACTGGACCTTTTGTTAACTAGAGCCTTATAACTGTTGTGGTGTCCTCCCTCTAATGAATCTATTGTGAACTCTTCCACATACTATAAAGTTAGTAGGAAACGTAACTCTCGGAGGAACAGTGCTCCAGACTGTTCGTTAATGTCGAATTTTCTGCCTTGACCAGAGAGGAACCCGGACGAGGCTTTGCCAAAGGGCAAAGTTTCCCCTGGGGAGATAGACAAACCCGGACTCGTTTATGCGGATTTTACGGGAATATTTTTGGCCGAGCCTACGGGCTCGGTGAACCCACGGTAAACTCGGCCTCGTGGGGGTGGTTGTAAAATATTAATAGTGCCATAGCCTGTTCAACTGTCGAATTCTCTGCCTTGAGCAGAGACGAACCCGGAGGGGACTTTGCCAACGGGCAAAGTTTCGTCCGGGTAGGTAGACAGGCCTGGACTCGTTTATGCGGGTTCTACGGGAATATTTTTATGCCAAGCCTACGGGCTCGGTGAACCCACGGTAAACTCGGCCTTGTGCCGCATACATCCCTCGTGAGGGGGCTGTTAAATATTAACAGTGATATAGACTGTTTGACGGTCGAACTCTCTACCTTGAGCGGAAACGAACCCGGACAGGGCTTTGCCGAAGGGCAAAATTTCGTCCGGAGAGGTAGACCCTAAACTCGTTTATACGGGTTCTAAGGGAATATTTTTGACCGAGCCTATGGGCTCAGAGAATCCACGGTAAACTTGGCCTTGTGCCACATACATCCCTCGTCGGGGGGGGGGCTGTTAAATATTAACAGTGATATAGACTGAACGCTGGTCAACCGACACAGACTCCCAAGTCGTGTAACACACTTCTGTTGTATTTATTGTTCAATAAACGATTTATCTCAGTCTCTTGTTTTGTTATTTCTTAAACATTTACTTGGTCATAACAATCCCCAACCCTGTTCGTCTAATTATACATATATTGGAGGGAAGATAATTATCTTCATATATTTCCCAGCAGCATTTTGGCGAAGGAGACGCAGCGACCTCGTTTGAAATTGGAATTGGAACTCTACACGCAAGTAACATTTTCTGCGACTACAATCATAGAATAATATAAATATGCCATCTAACAATTAAAAAAAAATCCTTGTGCAAATTACGAATTAACATTTTGTGCATAAAGGAGCATCTTATTTCTGGTTTTCTGTTTCGACCGTTCATCTCTTCAGGCATCCTTCTTCTTCGTCTATGTATTGTCTTCCTTCAGGATAAGATCGATTATGGATCTCTACGGACTTCTATCCCTTGTGTCTCATAGTAAGGTTTTGGTTCCTTGTTTACTGCCTCCCCTAAACCCTGTTATGTCAAATTCGTTAAGTAGGTTATTAACGGCTTTCCTCTGTCACTCTTACCTTCAGTATGCGCTGTGGCTTTTACATTCTCCAAGCTCTCTGTCCTCATTATGTGCTCTTGAAATTAAAATTATCTCCTTCTGATACTTGTATTTTTCTGGCGTGAATCACATAGTACACACGAATATTCATGAAAGCCCCGTCCAGGTTCCTCTCTGCTCAAGGCAAAGAGTTCGACAGTTGAACAGTCTATATAATTCCGGTAATTACAAGAAATACACGTAAATACTTTAGGAAAACCTTAAGAATTTTTACGAATCGCAGTTTTAAGTTCCTTTTGAACTATTTCGAAAATATACTATTATGAAGTGGCACAAACTGATCTCACGTTAACTAGTCGGAGTTGGCTGTTGGCATCAGCGTAGTGACCAAAAGTCTGTTAATACAAGGAATCTTTATTTGTGTAATCGGTATTGCTCGAAGATATATGTTGAATTTAATTAAACCTTTCCGTAATTTAGCCACTGACCCCAATGATTCTAGATGGACAGATTTGCCCGGTTCGAACAGAAGTCCAATTCTATCAAAGGCTACGAGTTTTCGACAAGTTCTAACCTGGCAGTCAGCCAAAGTCAGTACAATTCACTTCTAGTTGGCAATGTATGTACGTCCGGCTTGGAAATCTTCATAAGAGCGAGATACAAAAAAAAAAATTCCCATTTTTACACATAAAAGATTTCAATCACTTATAAGTTTGGTGGGATGATTAAGCAAAGAAATGGTACCTGTGACATTAATAAATACATAAGTATTACACAGACTTTATGTACCTTTTGGATGTGCGTGTAGCGTAGCGGTCATTGGCACAGTCAAACGAATTCAAATTTCATCTCATGCAGTTTGCTTCTAACTTAGGGCTAGCATAACAATTCTTGATACAGAAAAATGTGTTCTCTCTTTATTAAGTCTTTCGAATGCGCAGTATATATATATATATATATATATATATATAAATTAAATGGTCCAAGTCCAACAATTATTTTTTAAGACATTTTTTTTATGTTTATACGTTCTTTTTATAGATACAAATATTTAAATAAATGCCCTGTTTATAATAAACAGTATTAACAACATTTACCGGCCTGAATGTCCGAGAAATTTTCATAGAAAATATGAGTCCTCCGACAGGAATCGAAACTGTATTCTATACGTCAACGTCACAAGCATATCGCTATTCTGTTGATACTTCCATGCTAAATGGTTCAGACCTTAACAGCGGAACCCGCCTTGGAACGTCCAAAGGTTTGAATGATTTTAATTCCTTACGTATCCTTTTGATAAGAATAGCTTCTTCCCAAGAATCGTTACTTTAGGGAACAAACTCCGATGGGGATGCTTCCCCTAACACTACAATCTAAAGTCTAGGATCATTATTTACTCTCCGCCATATCCTCATTTCTATTTGCTCCCCCTAAGTTCATATAAAATACCTCAGTGAAAAATACCGACCATGTGTAATTCACCTACATCACAGCACTCTTTTCCACAAAACTTTCCATTTTGCGTGATGACTTAAGAAAATCGAATGCGAGGACTATATTTCTTTCAAAATGGACTTTGGACGGTATCTGACGGAATTCCCTTCTTATCTGAGAGGTTTTGGTTCGGTTTGGTTTTTTTTTTGGGGGGGGTTATTATCAACCTCAATGAGTTATTTAATGCCAACAAGATTTTTATTGCTGGTAATATATTTAATAAGGAATTGCAGGTAATTTTTTCCAAATATGTATTGCTGGTATTAAAGTAGGTATCTTCATGAGATCGCTAAAAACAGAGCATAGAAGGATGAAAAAGACATCAAAAATTAAAAGCTTTTGAAATTAAATAATATTTTTGTTTTACTGAGTTTTGTATGTTACAATTCAGAGACGATTTTCAGGTAGAGGTGGTCCAACTAAAAGAAAAAAAAATGATTTGGTTTCCTCAAAGCCTTGTGCTTTTAACTAATATAATCACTAATCTTCCCAAAATTGAAATTATAGAGTTTTCGTACAATTAGTTAGGAGAGGGTAATACATATGAAAAAAAAAATTTCTGCCATGATTTAATAAAAAAATATATTTATAATAAGTTTCATCATTTGTGAATAGTTTCTGAAAGTTTCATTAAAATCCGACAATTATTTTTATTTTTGCAAGATTTTCCAAATTAATGTGTGTCATACAGAAAAAAACGTGCTAAAATGTTATATGTTATTTTACTAGTTCCGGTGATACAAAGAGAAACAAGGTTTTTTTTTAATCAAAATTTAGAATGTTCTACCCAGGACGTATCTAAGAAGGAAAGGATTATTCGTCGTTTGCAAAAGTGGATCCACAAAATTAATTTTAAAAACCACGACCGTTTCTTTAATAACATGTGCTTTAAAGAACATTTGCTGCCTAAACACAAACACACACACACACACACATATGTATATATATACATATATATATATATATATATATATATATATATATATATATATAAAAGTAACCCCTATTTTATTTTATTTATGAGGGGCCAGCCTGAATTCCTGGCTCTCTGACTTTTTCTTTGGGGTTATGTTAAAGGAGTAAGTCTACTCTACCAAACTATAAGTTTGGAAAAATTGGAAGGTAAATACATGAAGTTATGTCTTCCATACCATCAGAGTCCCTTGTGGAATCAGTTGACGCGATGGTAATGAAACCTGGTGGTCATATCGAATTTATACGTATTTTTCTTAAAATGGAAGTTACTTTTCAAACAGACACACACACACACACACACACACACACACACACACACACACACATATATATATTAAAACATTATAACATAAATATGTTATAAAATAAATATGTTATAAATCACTACAAATATATATATATACATATATATATATGTGTGTGTGTGTGTGTGTATATGTAAAAATATATAAAAGATAAGAAAGGTTAAAAAAATTCGCTTGAAGATGGAACAGAGCTTAGTACTTTAATTCAATTTAATTCAAATAATTATAATGAAGTTTTCGGCTCTTGTTTTTTTGAAACATGAGAACTCTTATGTAGCGTTGGAATCATATGTTTAAATAAAAATATATATATATATATATATATATATATATATATATATATATATATATATATATATAAATTATGCATGATATAAAACAGTAAAACACCAAACAATATCAGAGGTTCGGCTTCCTTTTCATACACGTTCCTAAGACTGATCTCTTCCAACTTATTTCCCCCAAACTTGACGAAGCTTTATTGATATATTCCTCACAAAACAATATTACCTTATTTTGCAAATAAACAAAGAAACACCGGACATAATATCTACGTTATTAATGAATCAAACACAAATATTAGCTTTCCTCGGTATCATGGGAAACCATACTGATAATAAACTAAATCTATGTGTTGATCGTAAATCGTAGAAAAATGATCTCATAAACTTCTATTCCCTCCATAACAACAAAATAAAATCCGGAAGAAATTATGGGATTCTTTTTTAAGAAAACTTTAGCCGTCAAAATTTACATGATGGATG
>CAHIKZ030000218.1:237500-320000 GCA_903632075.3 Acanthosepion pharaonis | reverse complement strand
GGTTCGGTCAGGCAGTCGATGCCGGACGACCGTTAGTCGGATACTAAAGTATCATCGACCACAACTAGATTACTCTGCGTCATTACCTATTATATCAAGTTCCTAACGCTTTGTACGTCGAACCTATTTTAGGAGCGACTTAGTACAAATACAAACCTTCACTGTGAAACCACCCCACAACAGTTTCTAAGGCAGAAATGAGGAAAGAGGGCTTGGAAAATCTGATACTCTCAAGACAGATTGAAGAAAAAAGAGTCCGGGGAAAATAACACATTAGTAAGCCTGAGTAAATGGATGACGAAACAGGATTTATGAAAAATAACTGAAAGACAAAGTCTATTAAGAGCTACAAAGAACAGTAAGCTGTGCAGTGCCATGATCGACTACGTCCAGAGTGGACACGGCACATAAAAATTGCCTTCGATCCTCACTGGGGGTTACGTTCGATATTCAATACAGCAACAAGTGCTGTCTTTTTTTTTTTTTAATCAACCAAGTTTCCAAAATAGGGGTTTCAGTCAGGAGTAATGTTTAGCAATGCTATTCTGGTTGACGATAAAACTGACTTACGGGTTGGATTATCTCTGTTTATCCATAAAGAATTGTGCATTAAATAAGCCAAAGATATTTGACAGGGAACATTAACCAATGCAGCTAAACAGGAGTCTCAGCTTGTGGTAATCTTTAAACAAACTTAGCCTCTTTTTGACAACTGAGTGAAGAGATCGATCCTCACTGTTTGAACTTTTCAAGATACATTAAATAACCAAGTATTCACTTAAGCTACTTCCCAAACCGCCTGAGACTTTCATTAACACTGATAAAGACTCGGCTTTGCAAATCTCTGTGAAAGCTTTCAGGTATGTCATGTTAGTGCAGTCTGTTGGCTATACAAAATTCTTAGCAAAACGGGTTTACAGAAAGCTGACAAATTCCATGACGAGAAGCAGTCAGTTGCCACATATTAATCTCTGGAATTTCCCAGTATATTGAGTCCAACTTATGTTCCGGTGTCGCTGATATATGCCTTGAGTTCCTTGATAAAATCCAAAGAAAAATCTGCAATATTATTGGTCCTGATCTGGCGGCCCAGTATTCAGTCACTTTCCCACCACTGTAAGGTTGCCTCTCACTGCCTGCTATAGTACCTAGACTTTTTTAAGTTAATCGCAGTACTAGACTAGTGTCAAGCTCGCATCAACTTATCGAAGGACACGTGGCCGTTGATTCCATCCGTTGACCTCAGTCAGGTAGTCCTCTGCCCAGCGATGCTATGCCTTCACCGCAATAGCAGCGTACATACAATGGAGCTTAGTATACCACTTTGTACTAGATAGCCCTCGACCCTACAAGAAATTACATCCACCTTTTGACATATCTTGGTTTTAATCCTGCTGTGTGTCTAACCATCCTTCTCGTCAGAATACTTTAGTCGCCGATGTGGCACATAGTATTAGGTTAGATGGTACGTATAGCAACTTCTTGATAAAATCGAAATAAAAATCTGCAATGTTATCGGTCTTTATCTGGCATTTCCTATTACCGTAAACCTTTTTCATAGCAATTGTTCTGGTGAGCTTTTATCTTTGGTATCTTGACTTTAAATATTTGGTACTAGATTAATAGGTAGGTCTCATCGTTTTACAGATGAAATTATATGCAATCTTAAGTTCGACGTTAATTTTTTCTCTCTTGCACCATTTGCTTGTGGAACTCTAACACACTATGTACGATAGAGTTCCACAAGCAATCAAGAAGTATGATAGATTATACAGAATCTATCTTTCATCCATGCTTAGAATATTGCTGGTACATATGTTCCGGTGCCCCTGCTATTTACCTTGAACTCCTCGATAAAATCCAAAAAAGGATCAGCAAGATTATTGGTCCTGGTCTGTCGAGTCAGCTTCAATCATTTTCCCAACAAAAAATTAAATTGCTATGTGTTGTAGAGTAGTTTTCACAGTGGAGGCTTGTATTTCTCTAAGTCGGTCCTAAATTAGGTTCGACGTACAAAACGTTAGGAACTTGAGATAATAGTTAATGACTCAGCAATCTAGTTGTGGGGCTCATACTTTAATGTCCGTCATCGACTGACTCGCACAACTCACTCTACCCCCTAGCGACTGCTCCTACTACTACTACTACTACTACTTATTATCTGTGGGAGAGTCTATTTACAATAGAATAGGTATTATCTAGTATAACACTATGTCAATCGATATCTCCTGTCTTCTTAATGGGGGGGTAGCTAAATATGACTATTTACCTTGAGTTCATTGATTAAATTCAAACATGAATCAGCAGTATTATTTGTCCTGACCTGTCGAGTCAGCTTCAATCATTTTCCCAACGCTCACCGGGGTAGACTGTTCTAGTTCCACGAGCCATGTTTAATGGATGTCAGTGGAACTAGAACAGTCTACCCCAGTGAGCGAAATAAAGGGTTCAGTTCGACATTCCAACCACCTGAAGAAGTCGGAGCGTACAACGGCCGAAACTTTGTAATAAATATGTCGACAAAGATGAGGACAATAGTCCGAATAATGTAAATAATGTATATAATCACTCATCTTAGAAATATAGACAGATACTGAAAAGCCGAATCGTTGTAATAAATATGGCAACAAAGATGAGGACAATAGTCTGAATAATGTAAATAGTGTACATAATACATCTCAGAAATATTGACCGATACTGAAAGGCCGAAACGTTGTAATAAATATGGCGACAAAAATGAGGACAATAGTCCGAATAATGTAAATAATGTATATAATACCTCATCTCAGAATAATAGACATATATTGCTTCAGTCATAAATCAGTCTCAAATCAAGATTAAAGATTATATAGCCTCAGCCTTAAATCAAGTTTATATTGCTCTGCTGCTAGAAAGTATGTTCACTGTGTCGTGCTATGTAATTTTCTCACCCGAATCTATTTTACACTTTTGTTAATTTTAACGCCTCGAAAATGAAACCACGTTTTATTTATTATCTGAGAGACCCCTTTCTGCTTTCCATCACCATGGCTGATGCTAACCTCCCAGAGAATGACTTTTGCGCCTCCTCGGTTAACACTTCCTCCTGGCATGAAATGGAAACATTATATTCCATTAATTGCTAGGTCTGCTGCTAAGAAAGTGCTAAACAATTTTTTTTATTTCTTTATGCATTGAATATTGCAGTCACATCTGGTCTGGCGATCCTGCTATATATTTAGAGATTCCAAAGTATAATGCGCAATGTTATTGGACCTGTCCTTGCATCTCGCGTTTAATCTCGCTTTTAGTCATTGTAGTAATTGCCGAAAGAATCTATCAAGGTCTAAATAACAATAGTAAAGCTCTGGCTGTTGATTTGTACATCTGAAAAGTTTTCGACAGGTTTTGGCATAAAGGTTGTCTTCTCCACAAATTGATAAATTACAGTGTCTCCAGCCAAATCTTTGAATTGATCCAACCTTTCTAATCAAATAGTGAAATGATAGTTGTCCTTAATAACCCTTCTCCTAGATCCATTTGTACTAATGCAGGTGATCTCTCCTTGGTATTTGTTTTAAATTCTCATTAACAACCTTCCTGATAGCATCAATGTTGATGAAACAACCATTTACTCTTTTTTTGATAGTTAGTCTGATCAGTTTGATTAGGTCAAATTGGAGGCTGTTTTAAAAAAATAACCTACAATCTGTTGTTAACTGGGGCAAAGGGTGGCTTGTTAATTTTAATTCCTCAAAAACTAAACTGCTCCGTATTAATCATCTGAGAGATTGCTTTCTGCCTTCCACCAGAATGGCTAAAGCTAACCTGCAGGTGAGTGACACATTGTGCCTTCTCGGTTTAACATTATTGGCTGTTATGAAGTTGAAAAATTATATTGAGTCTGTTGTTAGATCAGCTAGAATTTCGTTCACTGTGTCATGCCTGACAATTTTTCTGTCCGTAATCTATCTTACATATTTGCAAGTTTATCATGTTGTTATGCATTGGATATTGCAATCGTATCTGACCTGGTGATCCTGTTATATATTCTTTATAAAATCCAAAGAATAATCTGCAATTTTATTCGTCCGGACCTGACATTCAGACTCAAATCATATTCCTGCCCCCGAAACATAGCATCTCTCTGCCTTTTCTATAAATATTTTCATGATGTATTGTTCGGTTGAGCGTTCCTTAATTTTCGTTCACGTAGGTATACACGGAAACTGGGAAAGACACGATGCACGTTCACAACGAAACGAAACTTACACCACCTCGAGAAATAATACAAACCCTGTTTACAACATTATGAAATACGTCAAAGCCCATTCGGCCTGGGTGAGTAGGAAGCTAACCCCTTCTGCTATATCTGTCGCAAAGATCAACACTTTCTCTATGCTTTATGAATTGAAGATATTGTCTCATCATATTGCAATTGAAATGTCGAGACGTAACCGTTATTTCATTGCTAACAGTCTCTTCCCTTGTGAAACTCTCTTCCGGCTTCTTGCTTTCCAGTTAATTTTGATTTTTAAAAATATAAATGTAATCGTCATCTTCTAAATTCTTAATTCCTATTCTTTTATATTTTTCTCCTAGATAATATCTTCTTTTTCTCTTATTCTTTCACACTCAGTAACCTCTCCATCACCTTGCCGACTTAGTGGCTTTATTTCCTTGTTTGAGGTGATATGAAATGTGTGAGAAAAAATTTCATAAGTAAACATAAACAGGCCGAAGTCGAACGCTGTCCGCGGATCGAATTTACTAATTAATAAGTCTTAATAACTTTTCTTATATATATATATATATATATATATATATATATATATATATATATATATATATATCATATATCATCATCCTCAGGTCTACCCATACGGATTACCTAAGTTTATAAACTAAATATATATATATATATATATATATATATATATATATATATATATATATATATATATATATATATATATATATATATATATATATATATATATATATATATGTATATATATATATATATATATATATATATATATATATATATTACATTTATCTACAGGCATCAGGAGTGTCTGAGTTAATATATCCATTTTTAATGTAAAATGTTAATAGACCAGTAACCTTTCCCGGTTTCTTTCTGATTTCGTTTTACGTCTGTAAACTCGATCCTGAAAACAAAACATCAACATAAGCAGACTCAAGAAATTACTAATGAGTGATAAAAAATAACGGAAAGTAACTGAAAACAAATCACCGCAAATTTACAATGATAAAAACCCACTTGAAAAGTTCACCGTCCTTAACCAGACGACCTTTGTTAATGAAAGTAGTTAATATGTCTGAAGAAGCACACACACTCCACCAATATACGCATGCGCTCTCCACACGGTGAGCTTCAAGGCGGCAATATGAATTCTTCTCGTGCAGGCGTTATATAATCTAACCAGAAAGTTCTTAACAAATACCAACATTACTTTCAAATGATTGCAAACACAGATATGCTGACAATGTCGCAAAATAAATTCAGCCGTTTATTGGAAGACTGTCAAAAATACACATTTTATTTTATTTACTAGCAATGGTACCCGCCTTTGCGCGGGTCAAGTAACATAATTTGTTCCTCTGCGGCCTACAGTCGTTTCTTTGTTTGAAAGCTTTGCTTATTTCCTAAAATGATATTAGCCGATTTGTTGTAATTAAAGCATTTCAATAGGTTTACATATGGTTTATATGAATATGCTGGCCTCGTGACAGAAAAAGAAATCTGTCCCGAGTTTGAATTCCAGCCCAGATGGTTACGTTCACTATCGCGCTAATAGAATTTCCCTTAGATATAGGTTAAAGAGTATAGTTGACTGGGTGTCCTTGCTTAGCAAGCAGTCGAGAAGAAGGAAAACATTTTGAATCCAAAACCAACCTGAAGATGGATTGACTTATTCAAACTGTCGAGCCCTAGATACGCCATTCTTATGGCTGAGGTAGATCTACTGTCTCTCTAGTCCTGATTTCGGGACTCATAGTGTCATGTGACTTTATTGCATATACGGCAGGTAATGGTATTCTAAGTTATATATTGATAATCTGACGCTAGACGACTGGAGAGCAACACACTGCGCTTTTTTGGCCTCCCGTTTTCAATTGAAGTGGAATGACTAAGTCGAATTAATAGCTGCATCTACTGCAAAGATAGTTGAATCAGAGTCATCCGAGAATTTTTTCCACGTCAGAGTCCATCTTTCACCTTTATAAATCCAACTATTCGTCCGTGCATTGAATAATGCTGGCATCTCTTGTCTGGTACGCCTGTTTATTCATCGCGAGGACCTTGACAAAATACAAAAAAAGGATCTGTAATGTAAACGATCCTGACCAGACATCTCGACTTTTCTCACTGATGAGATGTGGTTTTCCTCTGTTGTTTCGACAAATATTCTTTTGGTAACTCTTCTGACAGGATTTTTCCCCACTTGTGCCCCAACTACACGAATTTAAGTATGGCACTAGATTGGCATCTAGGTCCCACCGTTTTAATGAAAAATAGTTAAATGTAACCAACACTTCTACTCCAAAAGTTTATTTTCTTGCCTGTGGAACTCCTTTCTGTTTACTTGCTTCACTGAAAACTACAATCTTCAAAAAATTAAATGCAACATCAATCGTCATCTTCTGTCTTCTTGAATCTCATTCATCTTTTATCCTTTCCTCAATCGTTCTCTTTTCAACCACCCTCTATACTCAGTCTTTTCTCTCATTTTCACTTTCTGAAACCCCCTGCATACTAGTGGTGTTCCCATCTTGCTTGGGGTGAAAGGATTAAAAAACTTTAATTACTAATATTATTTGATTAAAAACTGTAATGATCAAAAGTAGTAAGTTTCTTGGAATCAGTATGACAAAGAGATTCAAGTTTCAGTAAATTTTATAAAAGATTCGAGTTTCAGTGAATTTTATAAAAGATTCAAGTTTCAGTGAATTTTATAAAAGATTCAAGTTTCAGTGAATTTTATAATAGATTTAAGCTTCAGTGAATTTTATAAAAGTTTCAAGCTTCAGTGAATTTTATTTAAAAAAAATCAAAGTAGTCTTAGGTCCTTGCGTCGTGTCAGAATATCTTTCGCGTCGGAGTCCATCTTGTACATTTACAAATCCACCATTCGTCCGTGCATCGAATACTGTTGCTATATCTTGTCTGGTGCTCCTGTTTATTCATCGCGAGAATCTTGACAAAATACGAAGAACGATCTGTGATTAAACGATCCTGACCAGACATTTCGACTTTTCTCTTTGATGTGACGTTGCTTTCCTCTGCCGTTTCTATAAATATTTTCATGGCAAATGCTCTGGCGAGGTTTTTTCTCTGGGTCACCTAATTCCTGAATTGAAGCGTGCTACTAGATTGGCAACTAGGTCCCGCCGTTTTAGTATTGAAATAGATAAATGCAATCATTTCTTCTACTCCAAGAGTTTCTTTTATCGGACTTCCTGCCTGTGGAATTCCCATCCGTTTACTTACCTCCCTGATAACTAGAATCATCAAAAATTTTAATCCAACGTCAGTGACCATTTTCTGTCTTCTTAAATCCCGCCCATCTTTTGTTCTTTCCTCGATCCCCCCCTATACTCAGTCTTTTCTCTCACTTTCACTTCGTGTAATCCTCTCTATACTGTTGGCAGTCCCGCCTTGCTTGGAGTGAAATGATAAAAAAAAAATATGTTATTAAAATGCTACAATTTATTTCACTTAGTATATTAATTATTTTCTGTGTTTTAAATGCTGAGGTCATTTCCACTCTTAGGTTTAAAAATTAATTGCTTTGATTAACTGAGTAATTTAGTAAATTATAACGGCAACAACAGACCAAGTGTAAAGAAATAGAGTTATCTTTTTTTAAATTTATGATTTTTAAGATATACAAGCTAATTAGTTACTTCTATCAAGCATTTTTAAATGGAATCTGATACTCACAGGATAGATAAAGGGAAAGAGGTCAACGCTTGACATACTTTACAAAAAGATGGCAGAACAGGTTTAAGGAGAAATAGAAAAAAGTCAAAATTTTTTAAGCGCTTCAAGGGCCATGATCTTGTTCATAGTGAACACGTTTATGGCTATCAACATCCCTATTAAAATTCCGTCTGGCCCTTCCGCTTTGTTTCTGTCTAATTTCGCCATTATTGATTCCACTCATTTTTTTTTTTATATTTCTGGTCTTTGGAGATTTCTGTGTATTACCAATTATTCTCTCCTCGTGGAAGAATTCTGCGAGACATTCTTTCCATCTTTTAATTGTTTTTTGGGGTTTTTTTTTTCATTTATCAGTGTCTTGTTCTTGGATGCATCGTGTTGATAAGCATATTTTTCTTCACTTAGTTCTCTTTTTCATTAAACCACTCCTCTTTAGCTTACCTTTTTCTATTTCTTGGTTCGGTGTCCTATATTCTGTGCCTCTCCGTGGCATTGTTTTTTGCTTCTTTTTCCGCATCTCCATTTCTAATCAAGTCTAGTTTTCTGGGGCATGTTCTCGATTGCCCATCCTATTAAAGCTTCTCTTAATGTGTCCCACCTAGTGTTTCCATTCTCATTTTCACCATTGTATCTGCTTGTAAACAATGTCCCGTTGTATTTTCTACATTTTATATTTAAGAAAGCTCATGAATGTATTCGTTTTGTTTTTATTCATATTGGCTTTTTTATATTTTTATTTGTTCTGAATTTTCACACACACACACACACACACACACACACACACACTCTCTCTCTCTCTCTCTCTCTCTCTGTCTATATATATATATATATATATATATATATATAAATATATAGAGTTAAGTTACAAAGAACTTGGTAAACCGAATGGGTAATTCCAAGGAGGAAATCCAATGAGAGCTCTGTATTACTGTCATCTGTCTCATCTCTCCTTTCCATTTTTCCTTTTCTTTTCCCCCCACTACCCTCCCATTCCTATATATCATTTCCGTTAAGTTAACCATTTAAATAGGTCACGGTTCTGTCACTCCTCCTACCCCAATATAAAGCATGCTTAAGAGAAATATGAAATTAACCCCTCCCTATACTCTTCCTTGTCTCGTTAACTACAACTATCATCCTCCCTGTTAAATTACAAAAATTACACTACCCATCAATTTCTAATCCCATTTTTCCTTTCATTTCGTTGTTGGAATTGTTACCTGATGATCCGGAGTCCTTTAAAAAGGATTTTGGTTAAATAAATTATTGTAATGGTACCTTAGTGGTCTTTTTTATATATATATATATATATATATATATATATATATATATATATATATATATATATATATCCACAGTCAGATTGTTTCATTGTATCACAGCTCATCAGTGAGAAATCCTATTGCCTCAATTCAGGATCGAACTCGATTCATTTGGCATCATTTTGAGATTTTTCCCCTAAGCTATCAGCTCCTGACAGAGAGGAAGGTGAATATTTACGTATTATATGCGTGTGTGTTTGTGTGTGTATATGTGTTCACTCCGAGCGTTTAACAGTCCTTTCTATACAGCTACCTTGGTGATGCTAAAGAGTTTTCCATTCTCACGGAACAGTCCTATACAACTTCAAATATCATGACATGCCAGTGAAGAGGCATTTAAGCAGATCTCTGGCAATAAGAAATATTTCAGGGTAAAGTGGTGCCATGCCTTTATTAAACGAAGTGAACTCATATAATTTACCTTATATACGAACCGGTTTCCCTCCATTCCGTTTTAAGTTCTAGAACTGTTTTTTTATTTATTATTGCTAAATATAAATTAAAGGCCCGATAGTCACTCAAGCTAGAGGTTTACCGTCAAAAGGGTAATGATGAGTGTGGGGTGGGAAATAACTGGGACAGAAGGTGCTATCATGTGTAAAGATAAGAAAGATAGATAATTTACCCTTGACTGGAAAATTATTACATTATTCAATTACTCCGGAGAGTGAGTGAGTGAGAGAGAGAGAGAGAGAGAGAGAGAGAGAGAGAGAGAGAGAGGGGGACGTGGTAGTGAGATGAGGAGAAAGGGAAGATAATAAGAGAATAGAAAGATAGGATAAAGCGAGAGAGCGGTGGAGAGAGACATGAATGAGAGAGAGAGAGAGAGAGAGAGAAAGAGAGACAGAGACAGAGATAGAAGCGATGAAGACTTGGAAAGGAAGTATAAATGCCCATGTAGGTAAAGAGGGTAAGAGGGAGTGAGGCAATTAATATCACCGGGGCGCCCTACAATTTAGTGCATAATTCATTCTTTTGTTACTGCGTTCGATTCATAAAAGCGGATTTAACATCGAAGTTGGCAATGCTCCAAAGAAATCTTTATTTTGCCAGCGATAAACCGTTTTTGGCGTGGTCTGTGAATCTTATGGAACCAGGCCAATTCCAAAGACACCTGATAATAAATTCGTTCTTTCTCATGTGTGGGTTATTGTTTTTTTTTTTTTTTTTTTTTTTTTAATACGCTTCGGACATTGTACTTTTGTGTGAAGCATTATTCAAAATAACTCACAGATTAAAATGTATCGGTTTTTGGAGCAACCTAATTCCAGCAGCCATATTCATCATCACATCAGATTTGAACGGACAAGGATTTATTTCCTCGATTCTCACGCAGGAAAACACTCACGTCTTAAGTCATAAACTCAGGTGGGTAATAATTTGGAAATTTAAAGTTCCGATTTCTTCATTATGGTTATCCGGTCTGTCAAATCAGAAAGATTAATTCGTCGACTCAAAAGACGATATAAAACGTAAAGAAAAATTATTAGGGTGTATCAAAAGTTATTTTCGTTTTTTTAATGACTTTTATTCGAAAACTTATTTTATGCCCACATTTTAAACCTCTGGTTCTGACTATATCATCAAATATATTATTATATATTGAACTGTGTCAAAATTACTGTGATTTTTTGTAGACCTTTACATGGAAACTTATTTCATAGAATGACAAACTATCACTTTATTATAGGTTAGTGTCGTACATTGATGTAGACAAAGGGAATTCTCTTGTTTTTCTTCTCAAATCTTAACAACGTTTCGGAGATTCCATACAGAGTAAATGATGGCAGTTTTCTATTATTATGACTGGAAATGCCACTTGTAGGATTCAGAAGTAATTGAGATCTCATTTCCATCCATGATGAGAATGGAACAGTAGTTAGAAAATACTGATTTTCCAAGCGTAGCTCAGATGTGGCACAAGGCCGAAAGTATGAGGTCGAACTGACTACTCAGTCGGAATTCTTCTAGCGAGACAAGCTTATTAACCATTACACAACGCCCAGACGATTTTCTAAGCGTAGCTTAGATGTGGCACAAGGCCAAATGTATGGGGAACCCAATGAGAATCGAACTCACTATTCAGTAACCGTTTTAGCGAGACAAGCTTGCTAACCATTACACCATGCCCAAATAATTTTTTAATCGTAGCTTAGATGTGGCACACGGCAGAAAGTGTGGAGCACCCAGTGAGGATCGAACTCACTATTCACTCGTAACCGTTTTAGCGAGGCAAGATTGCTAACCATTACACCACGCTGAGGTGCCCAACATTCGACTGTAGATATAAGCAGTTGATTTTTTCCACTTGTATTTATAATGTGGAATGAAGCTTATCTTTAAGTTTATTCAGGCTTTCTGTTTTTCCTATACCCATGAAAATATAGCGGCTTTCCAATTTGAACTTTCTGTTGAATCCTAATTCTTACGGTAATCTATATATAACATTCTGTGACTTCCGTTAGTCCGTCTATCAGACCCTCTAAAATAGCAATACATTGACCAATCGAATGCAATTTTTTCGGAGAATATAAACCGTTAAGGCTGTGGAAAGTACATTTGGTTTTACTAAGGTGCGTAGCTTAGTACAAGAAATTTCCATTAAACTTTATGGAAAATTTAAAAGTTTTATTATTTAACATACAATATACTCCCACTATTTAAAAAAAAACAATTTAATGATTAAAATAACAAATACATAATTAATGCAATATTCTTTTTTACATATCATTTCTTTATGTTTTTATTTGCAATTTTCCGGTTCGTCGTGCTTGTGAGAACTATAAGCAAATCACAAGGCCAACTGCTTCAAATGATGGAATTTGGCTTCAGAAAGAAATATTTACGCATGGCCAGTAGTATGTTCCATGTTCAAGAGTAAGAAATCCTAAGAATTTATTCTTTGCAGTTAAAATGGAAGAAATAAATTTTCTTAAAAATATTGTTTACCATGAAGTTCTCTTAAATTAAATTAAAGAAAGTATTAAACCACAAATAGGGTTTTTTTGTCAAAGAATTTTGAAAACAAATCAGCTTATTGAAATTTTATCGATTGTTTTGCGAAATTGAACGAAAGAGTTGGTAACTCTCTACAAAAATGTTAGTGATAACTTCAACATTATTAAATACTGACGCGTGTTGCCAAAATTCTAGTCTATATAAATATTGCCAATTGTACAGATACCCCCCTCCTTGATATCTTGGCCGCATGAATTTAATTGTACTTCTAGATTGGCGAATAGGTCTTGTGGTTTTATTGTCAAAATAGCTGGATATAACCGTAATTTTAATTCTAATAGTTTTTCCCGTACTTCTCCCGTGTGGAACGCGATTTCTTGCTTCTCTGACAAATACATTCTTCAAAAACATTCAACCGAATATGAATCCCCATATTAGGTCTTCCTAAGACTTGTTCTTTTATTCTTCTTTTGTCCTCGATAAGGTCTTCTCATTTTGTCATCGGTAACGTCTTCTCATTCTCTTTCACTGTTAGTAAGTCCTTGCGTCTTAGTGGCATTATTGCCTTGCTTGGGATGAAATGAGGACGATTTTCGTCGCCGATGACCTGACTATGCAGCACTTAGTACTAGGATACCGTTAGCACTCATCGAATGGCCTGACATAAATCTTATTTTCAGTTATTATTATTAATATTACTATCTCCGGTTTTCTCTCGTAGCGTTTTGATAAAATCCTTTGCCAAGTCTTTTATCTTGTATCTGAAAAAGGGTTTTGCTTAGAAACATATTACATATGAACATGTTACATTGTGAGGGTTTTTTTTCTGAATATCCGAAAAGAAGCTATGCTTCTTTTCTGATATATAGGGTGACCCAAAAAAACGGGAATTTTTGAAGTACGTATTGCCAGACATGAACAAGTGGCAAGACTCCGAGACAGTGACTTTTAGAATTCAAGATAAAATTCACAGTATCCCAGCTGAGATGTTGCAGCAGTCAATGAGGAATCTCAACAGCAGATTACAAGAATGCATTCGTACAGGAGGACGCCATCTGCAGGACGTAATTTTAAAAAAATGAAAATTCCATTGTTTCTTAAATGGCATGTTTTAAGGTTTCAATTGCTATGAATAAAATAATTTTCTTCCGTCACTCTTGGTTTTATTGGATTGTTAAATAGTTCCCGTTTTTTGGGGGGCACCCTGTATTTTTAATCGTGATGGAATTCATAAGATTTTCTTAGTGTATGTAAGAATATAAGCACGCTTTTTACTCCTTCCTAGTGCTCCTAGTATTATCAGGATTCTGTTTGTGTTTTACATACATTTCTGCATTTACTATTTCCATGTTTTTATATTTTGAAAGTTTATCAAAATTTTCTGCTGGGATGTTTTTGTATTAGACGCAATGAATTGGTTCTGTTAACTTATTCTCGTTTTATAGAGATATTTACTCGAATTAATACTTATTGAAAATATACTTTTGTATATCTTCTACGCCTGGAAGAAATATTTGTCACTAATTAATTCGGAATTGAACTTTCTGCTTAGAATTTGTCATGAAATAACTCGACCCAATACATTCTGCGAACCTTTATTCATTTATAAAAAGTATATATTTCTGAAAAATAATAAAGAGAAAGTGTATTTGAAGTGTGCATCAAAGAGGAACAAAAAGCAGATATTCGATTTCTCTGATCCGTAATTGTGTTAGGGGCTGTTATTTATCGGATGTTTTTAACGTAATATAGAGACAGTGCACTTCAGCGTAAAAGTCTGTATGAGTGGGTCGAGAAGTTTAGAAGTACCGTAATGTGATCTCTGTTTGGTATAGTTCCTTGTGATTAAATGTTACCATAGTGTTATGGGAACTTACCCATAATAATAATATACTATTCCTGACATTATAAATACTGCACCTCTCAAGAGGTATGATGCCTATTGTAAGACGAGGAGAGATAATTGAGAGCATATTGTAAGGACATTGGAATAGTGATACTTGTTGAGACAACATAGTTCACTCTAACCAAATCTGATAGTCATTACTAATATTTCTACTTCTTTGTATTATATTTCTGTTGTAATATATCTTTGTATTCCATACCTATGTTCGTGTTATTCTTTCATTCGTTCTAACCTTGGACCATCACCGTGATACAAGGAACTTGGACCATAACACATAGTATCCTTATTCTT
Source organism: Acanthosepion pharaonis (assembly GCA_903632075.3). Lineage (NCBI taxonomy): Eukaryota > Metazoa > Mollusca > Cephalopoda > Sepiida > Sepiidae > Acanthosepion > Acanthosepion pharaonis. The sequence goes on along the minus strand of CAHIKZ030000218.1, from coordinate 305,572 downwards.
CTCAGCCTGTGAATGTCTTTTGGGGGGCGTAGGCTGTCCCCAGCTCAAATTCAGGGAAGAGGATGAGAGACATGGCTAATCATGTATATCATCGATTCCTGGTCGCCAAAGGCTATTTGCGTATGAGAATGTAACGAACCTGACTGGAATTTGAACTCGGATTTCTCACCCCGAGCCATTATCCATTACACCACCCGAACATGCATGTTTTCAACACATTCCCAATCGGTTACCAATCCAGGTACTGGCTGGGCTGGAGGTTGCTTAACATTGGTGATCGGACGCGAACCGGTGCTTCGACGTCATATGGCCGTAAGCGTAGTTCTATTCAAGACAACGACTGGATATGTGAGGCTGTGGATGATGTGTATCATAAATACGGCTTCTTTTATATGTCGTTTTTATTCATCAAGCTACCATGCCCGAGGTGGTTCATCTGCTCTGTATCCACGAATGCAGATGCAAGAATGATCACTACTGAGAACGTCGCTTGCGATTTCCTTTTATATAAGATGACAAATACTTTTAGATACTTTGTCACTGAAAAAAAAAGACATCAGTGTATGAATAAATAAACGAAGTTTGACACTTTTGGAGAGAGAACACCTGAAACTTTACTCAATTGTGCGTGTGTTCCATTGGCGGGAAGCTACATATAAGAAAAAATGGAAACAAACCATAGCTTAGGCGGCTACAAAAAAAAAAAATAGTTTCATTCATTTTCTTTATGCCTCTTAATTCCTTGGTGAACTCAGGGCCTCAACAACACCTCTCCAACGGACCCTGTTCCGGGCGATCCTCTTCAGCTCTGCCCATGTCGTGCCGGCTGCCTTCCCGGGAGCATTTTCACCAGCACGCTTCATACGCTTCACGCTGGAGGACTCTTTCTCAGCCATATTGTTGCTTGAATATATCGTTGAGGTTTCTGCAACAAGCTAGAGAGTAGCTTGTTAGTCTACTGCACAACCTCCAACCTGGAGGTCAGCATGTCTCTTTTTGGACCTGCTAAGGGCCGAAGCCCCCGCCCGTATAGCTCTGGGTATCGTTGAAGCACGCAAGCCGCCCTTCCACGCCAAGGCGACACATCATCAGGACGGTGTATAGTATACTTTAAGATAATTTATCTGGTGTTTACTAACTAGCAGTAAAGCCTAACAATTAAATCTTGAAAACCGCTGACCGAAGAGAAACGAAACACATTGTAATGTTGAGATTAACTATTTCCATTCAGTAAGCATGTGGCATTTATTGGCTGAAGACCCTAACAGGTGCTACAACCGCGGCTCAGGGTGGACCTGAGAACAACAAAAATAATTAAATTGGAGACCTTGCTACAGGATGTAGAGAAGTGTTTAAAAGTGGCTGAAGAGTAAGCGTTATAAAATCTTTCTTTTTTTTTACAGAAAAGGTTTCCCAAGATCCAATAACTGTTATAACTCTTTCTAGTATAGATCGGGGTTTGTTTTCTAGCATTTTATATGAGACAAATAAAGAAAATATAGCCTGCACACTTGAGAAAAAATAATAGCGAAAAGATGCAGGTTCGAATCCTTCTGAAGGGCACATTTTTATTATTAAGTTTCCTCGCGTGCGCAGGCCAGGAGACGAGTGTGAATAAATTTGATGTATATTAACATCAGTTAAGATTTACACAATAGTAGCAGCATACACAGTGGATTAAAAAAAAATTTCTTAACCTCATTAATGGAGGATGTGAAAGTGTATCTTTTTTAAATAATTTCACTACATCCGGCAGAAAGGCCTCCAATTGGGAGGTTTTGAAAAGGGTGGAACCATCTCTTAATTGTTGTTGATGTTCCCAGGTCCACCCTGAGCTGCGGTGGTAGCGCCTGTTAGGGCCCCAAATCTAGGCAAATAGTGAACACCCACACTGGTGTCAAATGACTGTGAAAGTATAAAAATACATTTTTATAGTGAAAATTCCCGACAAATAGATTTTAATAGCGAAATAAAAATCACCAAATCATACAAGAAATTAAATTTCGTCATTCAATGACCCATAAGGAGTTGATATGCCGTAAACCAAACCAATCATTAAAATCATCCCAAGAAAGAAAAAACTTACAGACTGTGAAAGAATATGAGGAAAAGAAAGCATTGTTAAAGAGAGAGAACAATAAAAGAACAGGAATTAAGAAGACAGAAGATAAAGATTGACATTGTGTTTAAAATCTTAAAGACGATAGTTGCCTGGAAAGCTAGAAGGTTTAACAAACGAGAAGTGTGTGAAAATAAACTATTTGCCTAGAACTTATGTTTGCAGCTAGCCGTTTCAACTCTAAAATGATGAGACCTTGCTTCCAATCTAGTACAACGCTTCAATTCATAAAGTTTAGGTACCAAAGCGGAAAACTCGCCAGAAATATTTATAGAAAGGGTACTGGAAAGTTGCGTTACGACGTCTTGAACCGAGATGCGATGTCAGAACCAATAAAATCACAGATTTCTTCTTTGGATAGTCTTTGGATAATCTCTAAATACGTAACATAAGTACCAGATTAAATATAATACCAATATGCAATGCCTAGACGAATGGCAGATTTATAAATTTGTGAGATAGATACTAGCGATTGTCTTACAAAAAAAAAAAAAAAAAAAAAAAAAAAAAGAAAAGAAAAGAAAAAAAACAGTAAACCAAATTTTCTATCAGCATACCTAACAATTGCTTCAATATAGTTATCCACTTCACGCGAACGGAAAACGTTGTCCCACAAAGGCGCAATGAACCCCGAATGTTAGCATCAGCCATGCTGTTGGAAGGCAAAAAAGATTGTCTCTGACAATTGAAAGTGAGCAGTTTTGTTTTGGAAATCAAATTCCCTTCAATATCCTAACGGACTGAGAAGATGTTTGAAGCGACACGGGGGAGTGATTCTAAGAATGAATGCTGCGAATACGATGCGCAGAACATCTGAGCAACGAAGAAAAATTTTCTTTACAGCCGATATCAGAAGATCGAGGTGATATCACACTAAGTTAGAATTTAATATAAGAAAAGGCCACGGAAAAACAAAGAATCGCAGGTAATTACGAAAAGAATTCCTGGATAGTTACATGCAAGTTACACTCAGAGGTTTCGAACAAGTGGATATATGCGCCAACGAAATATATAGAAAAGAGAGTGTAGTCTCTGTTCGCTTGTCTGTACAGCATGAGAAATGACAGATATAATCTGAGTAAGAAAGCATTGGCCGGAAGTTAGAAAAATACAATAGGCTGTCTAAATAATTATAACTAAACTACATATGCAATTAAGCATGAAAGTAGATAGATAGATAGATAGATAGATAGATAGATAGATAGATAGATAGATATGGACAGGCTGGGATAAATTAATAGATACATAGATATGAACGGGCTGAGACAGATTAATAGATACATGGTTTGAGATAGATAGATAGATAGATAGATAGATAGATAGATAGATAGATAGATAGATAGATAGATATGAACAGACTGGGATAAATTAATAGATACATAGATATGAACGGGCTGAGACAGATTAATAGATACATGGTTTGAGATAGATAGATAGATAGATAGATAGATAGATAGATAGATAGATAGATAGATAGATAGATATGAACAGGCTGGGATAAATTAATAGATACATAGATATGAACGGGCTGAGACAGATTAGTAGATACATGGTTTGAGATAGATAGATAGATAGATAGATAGATAGATAGATAGATAGATAGATAGATATGAACAGGCTGAGATAGATTAATAGATACATAGTTTGCGATAGATAGATAGATAGATAGATAGATAGATAGATAGATAGATAGATAGATAGATAGATGTTGTGGATTCCGGGATGAAATCCAGTCTCAAAATGATTGACAAACGCAGGAATGAAATATAGCAAATAAATGTATTGACGTAATAATACAATTGGTAATACAGTAGATCCAGAAATACGGTTAGTTGCAATAATAATATATATATATATATAGTCTGGGAAATTCAGTATCGAAGTATGACTTCCTTCTGAGTCTACGTGCTCGCATCTGTGACACCTACAAAGCGGTTACCTCACACTCTTACTCTCTCACTGTTCACTGTATCAGTGTATCTCTGTTACTCACTCTATCACTGTATCACTCTCTGACTTCCGGTTAGTCACCGGCAGCAGTACAAGTACACACTGGTGGAGTACACTTGTATGAAAAAGGGGTGGACCCCATAACAATAGATAGATAGATAGATAAAAACAGACTGAGATAGATATGATCAGACAGATAGGTAGATAAATGGATAGATAGATAGATAGATATGAACAGGCTGAGATAAATTAATAGATACATGGTTTGCGATAGATAGATCGATAGATAGATAAATATATATGTACAAACTAAGATAGATAGATAGATAGATAGATAGATATTCATAAACTGAGATAGATATAGGTAAGGAGAGGGAAGAGAGAGAAAGAGAGACTGAATTATTTGACATTCTCTGAACAACATTGTCACAAACGAAAGATTTTCTAGCTTATCCATAGAATTTCTTTCATTTTCAACCCTGTCCTTTCGTTTGAGACAAATACATTTATCTTAGATTTTGTCTTATTGAGTTTGTCCACTAATTAAGTGTCGACTGCGATGTTAAGAAACGCCCGGGGAATAATCCTTTGTTAATAACAGCGTCAAGGCAGGCGGCTGATGTTGCCTAGTTGTAGAACAAATAACAGTCATTCACGTGGATGAAAGAGAAACAGCGTCCGGTAGTGTCCTCTGCAAAACGATTGATCTCAATTCAAACATTTAGCAAATGATTGCCAAACATTCACTAATAAAAATTCATATTTTAATCACCCGGGTTTCGAGAAGCGTACACAAACAATTCATTCCTCGCTTAAAACGTTAAATGGATTATCTTTGAAAATGATAGAAAGAAAAAAAAACAAATTTATTGTAACGAGAGAAATATCTCTTCAATAAAATTATTAAAATAATTATATATATATATATATGTGTGTGTGTGTGTGTGTGTGTGTGTGTGTGTGTGTGTGTGTGTGTAAAATATATAGAAAATAGGAAAGAACTCGTTTGGTAAATAATCCAAAGTTCTTTAGTATTTTTAATATTATTTTTAAAAAATAGTGCTCGATACAAAAGTAGAGCATAAATATAATTATTTATTTAAAAATATGATTCCAACACGCTACATAAGAGTTCTCATGTTTCAAAACAAGTGCCGAACACTTCAATATAATTATTGGAATTAAATTGAATTAAAATACTAAGCTCTGTTCCATCTTCAAGCGAAATTTTTTTGGAATAACTTATTTCTGAAATTTACGTGTTTTATAAGAAAATTTCAGAAATAAGAGGTAAATGTCCGGTGTATTTGAAAATTCCCTGGATTGGGGATAGGGGTCAAAGCTTAATTAAGCAGGATAGCAAGTCGGTTTCCGGTTGTTTCCCATCAGTTGCTTTACGTAGCATTTTTCGAACTAGGTCTGTGTTTCCGTCGGTCTGCATAGGATTAAGGAAACCTTCTCTCTGTCGGCAGAAAGATTTGTAAAGTCTCTTAATCTGTTTGGGGGATATTTTATTTTAACTGTCCCTCCCTTATTTATTTACACGTTATTTCCCCTCCCCTCGTTACAAGTATATACACTTGTTTGTTATTTTAGTGTGTTTCCCCCCCCCCGTTTTTTGCTCTTCATTGTCGTTAATATTCTTTTCGTTGATTAATTATCCAACGATTCTCTCCTGATGAGATGTTGGTTGAAAGGCCCTTAGAGACTTTTAAAATTAAAATCAATACATTGATTGTTTTTAAAACTATATATAAATTTTGTACCTCTAAGCATTTGTATATATATATATATATATATATATATATATATATATATATATATATATATATATATATATATTATATTAATTTAATACCTGTACCGCTATCCATCAAATTTATTCATACTCAAAAAATTACTACATGCATGCACAACCAAAGTCCCATTCTATGACCATAATGGCAACATCTACACCAAAGCTAATTGTCTTAGTATGGGAAATCCGCTCGGCCCGTACTTCTCTAATTATTACATGTCCAATGTAGAAAACATGATATTTAAACAGGTCTGTAAGACTAAAATATATGTCCGCTACGTAGACAATATTTTTATTTTAGCAAATAACACAAAAGAAACACTGTCAGGACCACATTTAAAAAACATCTCTGTCCTTAACTTCGCCTACGAACTTAGTCAAAATAAATAAACTGCCATTTTTAGACGTTCTCATAGAATACAGTAACAACATTTTTATCACCTCACTGTATAAAAAACCCATTAGCAGAAACTCTTGCTAACTTAACTTTAAGATTGAATATCTACTCAGATACAAAATAGTGATAAAAAACTTAATAAAAAAAGCACACCAGAATTCATCCTCTTGTCTACTCTTCCTTAAAGAACTCAGCAATGGAAAACAGATTCAAAGTTAACAATGGCTTCCCTAAACATCTTATAAGACCACCAAATTAGACTATTTCTTCCCAAAGTAAATAACAATGATAGCAGACACGCAGTCAAAAATAACATAAATATTTTCGACAAAAGCCAAATGCACGCCAACTACAAACAAGACGAATCTTCACTTAGAACATACATTGACTCAATTGGTCCGGAAAAAAAATCAAATTAATTATCTACTACAGAAAATATAAAACAGCTAATCTTATTCTCAAAAATAACAACACACCAGCAAAATTTACAACGAACGAACATTATCTATGAGTTCAAATGCCCCTTGAGAAAGTGTGTTCCTGATCAAACCGAATTCGTAAATAATTATGTCAGTCAAACGACTACATGTCTATCTAGACGCCTTACGTTACACCTATCTGACCACAGCTCCATTAGAACCCATATAAATACACACACACACACACACACACACACACACACACACACACACACACACACACACATTGCCAGATTCCATCCGAAACATACTAGTAGAAAATACATAACAAATGTTTATTAAAAACATAATAAACTCAACACTCAGTAATATTAAATACGAACACGGCCATAATATGCCGTGTTCGGAAAATAAAACATCCGTATAACTCTAGAAACATACACACAACCCACACACCCAATTAAAAAACAAAAATTAAATTATCCTTGACGGAATTATAGAACATTGGGACAGTTTCTACACATTATATATAAAAAAAAATAAAAATAAAAAAAGCACTTGTTCGAACATAAGAAAAATTAAATGAAAACCTTAATTGGTGTACCTTGTCTATTGTCTCTTACGAAACATATATAAAGAATTGCTGTCTAAATACACAATATATATATATATGTGTGTGTGTGTGTGTGTGTGTGTGTGTGTAAAATATATAGAAAAAAGGAAAGAACTCGTTAGGTAAATAATCCAAATTTCTTTAGTATTTTTGTTATTATTTTTTAAAAATAGTGCTCGATACAAACGTAGAGCATAAATATAATTATTTATTTAAAAATATGATTGCAACACCCTATATAAGAGTTCTCATGTTTTAAAACAAATTGTTTTGAATTATATTAGTACTTTAATTCAATTTAATTCCAATAATTATATTGAAGTTTTCGGCTCTTGTTTTGAAACATGAGAACTCTTATGTAGCGTGTTGGAATCATGTTTTTAAATAAATAATTATATATATATATATATATATATATATATATATATATATATATATATATATATATATATATCAAACTAGATTGTCACACAGGAAATGTCGCACATTATAGGAAATAAATAAAAACCTATTGAAATGTTAAATAACTAATTTATTTAGTTGAAATAAGCACCATTTGGATGAAGGACTTTTCTCCAACATGTCTCTAAATTCTTGGTCCCATCTTTAAAAAAAATATTCTTATCCTTTGATGTAATAAAGTGTTCAAATGCTTCCATTAGGTCTTCCTTATTGCAGAGTTCTTATTGCGTATGAAAAGCTCAAAATGCTTAAATAAGTGATATATAGTAGGAGATATATCACGCGAATAAGGAGGATGATGCAAAATTATTCATAATTCAAGCTATGCAGCTTTTGGACTATTGATTGGGTAGCAACTGTAGGTTGTCATGCAACAAAATTGTGCCATCAATTTTTTCGTCATGCACCAAATTTAGACACAGTATGAGGTTGTTATCATTGCTTTCCTTTGAGGCAAGAATGAATAATGAATAACCCCTTTGAAAGACCACCATACAGTAAACATTACTTTAGAGTGCAGTGGAGGTTTGGTGTATTATTTTGATGTTTCACTTGCATTTGACCTCTTACTTTTGTCAAAGATTATCCATTTCTCATCGCATGTTGCTTTTGCCAGTCGGGAAAGGATACAGTAAGATAACTCGATATTGTTTTATTGTAATCATTTTCATTGGGCTTATGGGTAACAATATACAGAATGAAAAATTATCCAGCAAGAAAAAGAGTCAGGAATAAGTCTAGACATTTTTTTTTATATACTGAGGAGGTTAGATCGTTAGACGACAGGATCAACAACCAAACAAAAATGCGGCATTTTATGTTACAAACCTAATATCTATCTATCTATCTATCTATCTATATATATATATATATATATATATATATATATATATATATATATATATATATAATATGTTTGTGTGTCTGTGGAAGTATAAAAATACAGATATAAATAATATATATCTATAAAAAAGACAATTAGAGTAAAGGCAAAAGAAAGATGTTATTTAGTACCTAAAATGTTATTTAGTACCTAAATAGCATCACTTGTCATCGTCCATCGTCTACCTTGATTTTCACAAATAGTTTGAAGTATATTCATGACCGTTGTGAAATTTCGAAATATTGAAATCTTCACGACATTTTTAGTTCTGTTTATAAATATTGATACAAAATAAAATCTTTATATTTGACTTGAATCTACCACAACAATATATATATATATATATATATATATATATATATATATATATATATATATATATATGTATGTAAAACATTTTCTTAGAGTTAACCCGTAGAAAAAAGACGTCCCTGTTTTTTTTTCCCCAATATCAACTTTCCTAACAGAATTACTACTTTCCCAACGCAACGGACACTATTGTATTAAGAAATCAAAAGAAAATGCTTGAATCCCGCAACGTAACAAGAAAAACAATAATCCTACACGTGATAGTACTTGACGTAATTTTCAGTTGACAATATGAATACAATAGTGTTTTTCTAAATTCTTCTAGTTGCTAAGGACATTTTGTCCGTTGTTAATAGTTACTTTGTTTTCAATAAATTCATTTCGTTTTAGCCTTGAAAAAGTCCACATTGAGCGAAATACGTCGGCTAATAATACAGTTTCCCTATTGTTTTCTACCATTATACATACATTATATATATATATATATATATATATATATATATATATATATATATATCACCAAATGCCAAATACAAGACACGAGGGCCACTCAAGATGGAGGTTAACGATTGAAATGAAGGTGGTATATGTTTTGAATGAAATAGGACGTGTTACGAAGTGAAGATTTTGAGAAGGATACATAACGATTACCCCTTTAACTTAACGTGGTTAAGATTATGCTGTTTCTGGAAGTAACTCAGCGGGAGTCATTTCCACAAAGTGTGAGATTTTAGCGGGTTGGGTGAGTGCTTTGAGTAGAAATTTATTCTTGTAATTTTGGAAGACAACAGAAATATGGCTGATTCGACGCAGTGAAATTAACACGGCTTCTCCTCGCCGTACATATCTGAACTGCTAGAACTAAAGAACATTTGCCATGGAAATGTGGATTTATTTTAGAGTGTAAAGAGTTCAGTATTCTTTCAGTAATTAAATATGACCATTTCGGATGAATTCCAGTAATGATATATCAAGCACAATATCCAAGGAGCGTCTGCATCGGTAACCAGCGGCTTCTGGTCGTTCCTGTCTCTGCGTCTGTGGGAACCCCGCGGCAAGCAAGAACGTTATCCGAGTAGGCCTGGGTACCCTACTTCTGTAATTTATCCCAAGAATCTTCTTCTCATAACAGGAAGAAGCCGGCTCAATCCGCCCAGGGTGAATGCCGCATCAGTACAGTACAGTACAGTAAGCACAATATAACGTCTTTAGCTTATCGATCATGTTTTCTAGTGACCCATCTCCAATCCAATAGCTGTAATCCGTTCACAGCGATCATTGTAATCTTGATAAATAGATCAGATCGATAAGGGAAGAAACACAAGTCGGCCATTTAAACAGGTTAACAGCATTTTTGGGAGGAAGTCCTTAATGCCGAGAAATCGAATTTGGTGGAAACAGTAACTTGAATTAATTAATATATTTTTTACTTCTTTTCGTTTGGAAAGGCAGACATTTCAAACGGACTTAATTTCAACTCGACAAAATCTTGCTTTGTTGATGAAATTTAAATCTGGTTTTACTGGTTATTAAACGTTTGCAATCGATTTTCAAAACGGTCATACATGATTGCAGTGTAAATTAGTTTGGCTCGTGTGGATTTTGACGAAACACAATTGTGCTTGAGCAGGATTTAGTTCGCCACCCTAGCAGACACATTTACTCGAAAACGAACAACAAGCCACTATTATTACCTATGGTCGTCCGCTAGACGATGTGATAAGAGATTAATACTAGATATTTGTATTCCAGCTTAGAGCCAGAGATTATACAAAAGCATCGCCTACGTAAGTCATCAAATATGGCGAATATTATTCTATCAAGTGGGAGGAAGGATTCTCAGACATCAAGGAAAATTATAATTTCTACAGTTCTGTATACATTAAGCTTGATTCCTGAGATAGTAGAGATATCCTATATATATATATATATATATATATATATATATATATATATATATATATATATAAAAGTGAACATAAAGTCAACACTTAGAGGCGACAGTCTGTTTCATGCTATATGCAATCGTCAGGCCTGATGTTCACTTTTATATTTACACACGCTCTATCTCTGATATTGAGCACTTTATTCTATAAATATAGCACACCTTAAGACTATATTTATATATATATATATATATATATATATATATATATATATGTGTGTGTGTGTGTGTGCAGATAGATAGATAGATAGATAGATAGATAGATAGATAGATAGATAGATATCCAAATGAGTAAAAGAACAGATGGGGTAAGAATCCACAGTTTGTAGCATTTATTTTTTTAAAAGTGCTCAATGCAAAGTAGAGAAAAATAATATTAATTTATTAATTTAATAAATTCTGACCTTATGCCCCCACTTAACTTACGAAAAGAGGTAAAATTTGAATTTAAAATTTCCCTAATAAATCATTTTTATCATTAGTCAACTTCATCTCCTGACGAAGTGCCATCTTAGTACCGAAACATGAAAGTTTATTTTTCTGTAGCTATATATATATATATATATATATATATATATATATATATATATATATATATACAGTAGGGGCTATAATATAAGGAACGGAAACAACAAAGACATAAATATGTGCATTAAAAAGTAATGCATGATTAGCAATGACATTTTACCGAATAAAGATTAGGGTGTAATGCATAAATATTATACAAAGTTACAAAAATTTACATAATATTTTTTTTAAGCAATACATATTTATGTCTTTGTTGTTTCCGTTCCTTATATTATGGCTGCTACTGTATATATATATATATATATATATATATATATATATATATATATATATATATATATATATATATAGGGTGTGATGAATAAATTGTCTGAATTATGCAAAAATGAAAATTACATTGACATCTCATTTTAAGTTATATTTACACATTACACAAAAATATCTTGAAATACTAAAGAGTAAATTTCTTCAATAAAACCGCTATTGGCTTCAAGCGCAACCTCCAGACGACTTCGGAATTTCCTGCAATTCTTCGAGTTTATTTATTTAAGGTGTTGAATGCTACCATAATCCTTGGCTTCAGTTCATCTTTGGTGTGACAAAAAGTTTTGTTGGTCTCATGCTCAATTGCGGTCCACACATAATAATCAAGGTGGTTGCATTCATGTCGGAGACCAGATGTAAGACGTGATGTGTTCGCAAAAATTGTCTTACAGTCATGACTGGGTTCTCCTGTTTGTGTGGCATGGTGCAGAGTCTTTTTGCCAGATATAGGTCTTCCAGCAGACACGCTCTTGACTCAGGGTAGCATTACCTCCTCAAGACATTGATGTAGGTCTCCATGCTGATTCTGAGGCCCTGTGGGGAGATGAATGGATGCGTCACGTCGTCATCATTAGGGAGCGCTTCAAATGCATTCGTAATCACGATTAGACTCATCCAACTCTTTCTGCATCATCTGCACTATCCTCAGATAGACTTCCAAACACTCTGGTGTCTGGTGTGAATTGCATCATTCTGATCTTTTTCTCACAGAGGGGGTGCCCAACTGACCCTACTATACTGTGCGGTCGATAAAATCAACAACAAAGAATGCGCCTGCGCGAAATTAAAATTAAAAATTAAAAGAATGCGCCTGCGCGAAATTAAAATTAAAAATTAAAAGAATGCGCCTGCGCGAAATTAAAAATCTAAACTGGTGAAAATTTACACTACGCACCCTTTCTACAACTGACCTAAATTGAGAATTTATACTAGAGAGCAATTCAACCTCCGACAAGAATCGAACCTGTTATTCTTTTTTTAACTCAGAGGAATCACTTCCTAAGTTGAAGCTACTAGTTCGAGCACAAAACATGATTGGCAGGCAGGGAAAGCCAGAATAACCCCTTAAAGAAGGCATGTTTATCATCGATTAAATTTATTTATCTATCTCTCTCTCTCTCTCTCTCTATATATATATATATATATATATATATATATATATATATATATATATATATATATATATATATATATATATACATTTCACACACACAATAAACAAATATATAATAATAGTAGTAAATCTCTGTTCTGGCTCACTTTGAGAATGCTCTGTTTTTTATTTGTGTTTGTTTCAATAAGTTGAGAATTAATATTAACATTCGATTGGTTGATTGATTTCTTTTTTACGGTTTATCAACCTTTTGGGGGTTGTATAAAGAGGGAAAATATATTTAGATTATAATTGTTTTTTGAGAGATAATTATGATTTACTGATACCAGTTCTTCTAATTAACCCATAGTTGGGGGAGAAGAACTGGATTCACCCAAACATTCCCCAGCGCATTTCTGCGTAAATGAGCATTAGGAACACGATTGGAACTCAGCTCTCCGACTTTCAATTCCGAGGTAATCTATAACCCATTACCTCACTCGCATATCTCAGCTTGCATCGCCTCGTATTACCAAACAGTCACCCATATAGGTACTGACATGGCTCGACGTTGCTTCACTTCGATGATAGTAAAAGAACCGGTGTTACGTTTTTTATGCAAAAATATAATTGTACATATTATGTAGAATATATTATTGAGCAAATATATCATAATCTGACTGTATATTTATTTTATGCAAAAAGATTTTTTAGCTTGTCATTACTTTCTTTTTTCTACTTTATTTTACGAGTGGATAAAATATTAACATTCTTTTGGGGAGGATAATAACTTTTGCAAATACAAGTCTTACTATTTAACCCGTAGCTGAAAGGGGAGATGAATCTACAGTATGAGGCAAAAAATGGACGCACCCATAGAAAGTCGATTTTTGTATTTTTACAAAGACAAGTGAGTAACATAATTCGTTTATTAATACAGGGTATTAATACAGGTATACATACGTACATTATACAAGTCAAAAAATGTTTTCGTATTTTGCTGGGTAAATTTTTGCTTTAATAACGGCTTTAATTCTTCGAGGTATGCTAGAGGCTAAATTCTTTAGTAAGTCAATGTTTTTCGCCAGATTTTACCAGCGAAAAAATTTAGTCTTTTATGTTAACTTTCCTATTAAGGGCACACTTTTCCATTATCGCACAAAGGTTTTCAATTGGATAAGGCCAGGGCTCTGACTAGGCCACTGGATGAATTACAATTTACCCTTGCCGGGTATCCTCTCTAGATGACGTTTATTCTTTAAGGCAGTATGCCTTATGATCGTTATTGTGTTGAAACGTGAAGCGGTGACCTTGGGCAAAACTTTTTTTAGCAGAAAGCTACATTTGATTTTTTTTAAGCATTCAACCCCAAGCAAAACGGGAAGCCACTAGCACACAAGGGGTTATAGAGTTGGAGCGAGAACAAAGAGGAGTGACAGAGGAAAGGATGAAGAGAAAGTTAGGGGATAGATCAGGGCATCTGGGACGTCGATTGACGTTATTTGAATAGTTGGAGATTATAGCTATCAGGGAAAGAGGAAGCGGGGAGGGTGTTCCACAGGCGAGAAGTGCGAGACATGAAGCTATTAGAGTAGAAGAGACGGATACATTTAACAGTTTAGACAGTGAAAGGGTGAGAGCGAGATGCCAGCCTAGTTGAATGCTTAAATTCATGAAGTCTGGGAACCAGCGAAAGCAGCTCATCGGAGCGATTACCGTGAAAGTATTTGTAAAAAAGACAGAGAGAGGCAACGGCACTTCTGTGAGAGAGCGGCTGAAAACAAGATGCCAGATCAGGGCCAGATATATTGCATATCCATCTTTGGATTTTATCAAGGACCTTAACACAATTAGAAAGGGGTCCAGACCATACATGCCAGCAATATTCCATACAAGGGCGAATGGTTGATTTCTAGATTTGAAGGATCGACTCCGGCGAGAAAAATTTCCTGGCTCGCCACAGAAAAAAGAATATTGTGGTATTGATGGTGGTCCATGAATCCCATGATTTTGTACAAATTACCAACTTCTGTTGGTGATAATGCACCAAAACCGTTGATTTGTTTATAGTATTTAACAGTACCCTTGGTAGTCAGTTGAATATTTGTTTCACCGGGGGTACACCAAACACGTATTCGTCTTTCATATTTAAATGTAAAGATGCTCTCGTCACTCCACATAACATCTTAGTCCAGTGTAAATGAGCTTTGCACCAAGCCAACCGTACCCGTCGATTTTTTTTCCGGATACAAAAGGTTTCTTTTTTTTTGTTTTTTGAAACAATGCCTTTTGCATATGCACACCTGTATTAACACTTCCGCTGCTAACTACGGAGATGTTCGTTTTTCTTACCTTTGTCCAGCTGGTTAAGTACGGAAACCTACGTTTTTTTTGCATACCGCTGGTATGAGTATCCCGTTGCGCCATCTATTGTAAAATCACAAAGGACAATGCTTCAAAAGATATCATGTGTATACCCATTACTAATCTGTTAAGTCATTTCCAGGTATATCCATGAAAATGGAATGCTGTAAAACACACTGGTGCCAGTTTTCTGTGTAATAAAATATGTAGGTTGAAATTTGGCATTTTCTTTCAATTGGCTGGCCGGATGGGGGCAGCACTGGACAAATGAGTAGCAGTGAAAGGGTTAATAAACGAATTCTATTAATCAATTGCCTTGGTTAAAAATACAAAAATCAACTTTCTAAGGGTGCGTCCGTATCTTTTTTGTTGTTGTTGTTTTGCCTCGTACTGTATATATTTTCAAAAGTTCTGCGTAAATGAATGTCACGAACCTGACTCGAATTTGATATCGCCACCTCGATTGCAAGCCGTTATTCATTACACCACTGGCACATCCTCATGCCAATCGACTATATATACAAATACGAAGAAGATACATCAGTATTGTGGACTTTGTTCCTAGTAACACAACAGATTAGAAGCTGGATAAGGAGAAGTCATCTGAATAACACAATAAATATTAAAAGGAAAATAAAAACGCTAGAATCGTAAGGGATCTAACAAGGGAAATACAGAAAGAAAACTCACTCTCAAGAAAGAGAAAGAAATGAAAAGCTAGATAGAAATTATCACAGACGAACAGTTACGGAAATTATTGCGCAGAGGACACCTGAAAAACAAACAGAATTGTAACACAGAACGTGTGCATCCTTGGGGAAAAACCGAAAATGTATAGAAAGTTGAAAAACAGAAAATTCTGTCCTCGCAAAGAAAAGATGAAACTGTAAACTTTATTATAAGTGGAAGTGTTTCTAAATTATAAGCGTACATTTTAAAAAAATAAGTGTATTATTGCTGATTAGGTGTTAGTAGAAACACAAGTTAAGTTAAAGTTAAGATTGGAATCATGGTGTTGCCGACAGGATGTTTATGTCGCTTGTGTTGAGACTTGGATCCGGTGTTTTGCCGCCCAAGCTAGGGTTAAAAAATTTGAAAGACATTAACATAAGAGAGGGAGAAAATGAAATAACGAACCTCTTCATAGCTTCGGCCGGTTATGAAGCTGTAAAGAAAATTTATATTATGGCATGCCCTAAATAATTGGAGAATTTAACCTTCGTCGATTTTTCAGAGATGTTTAAAGGGAATTTACGAACTAAAAAATGAAACTATTCGTAGTGGAAATAACCAAATTTCTGTCCATTAAACAGAAACAAGGTGAATCACTTATACAATGTCTTCAAAGATTAATAGAAGCTGACAGATTCTGCGAATTCAAGAAACTTGGAACTGAAGATTTGACTCTAGAGAATAAATTGATTCAATTACAGCTGATTGAAGGTCTGGCTGATATATCTCATAAATATTAGATATTGGAAGAATTATAATTGAATAATTTGTCTCTAACTGCATGTTTGAAACAAGTGGGATTGTTTAAAAAGTATAATTCTACTGAGGAATATGTTGAAACGTACAGTTTAAAAAAGAAATGCAGCCACTGTAATATGACCATGAAATTGACAGAAAAAATGTACCCTGCATTTGGAGATATTTGCCATAGCCGCAGAAGAAAAAATCATTCTAAGTCCGTATGCAAACGAAAATAGACAATAGACAATATAAAAAAAATTGGTAAAAGAAAGAATTTATAATGTCTTTTCAATACAGGGTGTCCATAAAGTTCGTGTGCACTTTAAAAAATTTATGTTTATTTGTATTTGCGATAGAAATAATCTGTAAAAAACTGTTATAAAGTTTAATGTACATAGTTTTGCGTATAGCTAAAATGACTAATGTGATTTCAGGCATTATATATCAGTTGGCAAATGTTTTCCGTGAACTGCAAAATCATATCACTCTTTGTATTGCTAATGATGGAGGACATGTTGAAACTTAAATAAAATTTCAATAAAACCTTAAAAAATATAGATTTACTTCTTTCTAATCCTTTTTACAAATTATTTTTCATCGCAAATACAAATAAAGTTATATTTTTTTAAAGTGCACACGAACTTTATAGACACCCTGTACAAATACTTTAGGAAAATAATTCGTATGAAAAAAAAAAAAATTAAATGGCATGACGTTCCCAATGCAAGTAGATACGGGGAGTGAGGTCATTCTAATGCCAAGCAATGTTGTAGGAATTTGTTTAATTACGCATTCTCTTCTATTACTTATTCATTTGCAAATAATTATAAATACTACCAACAAAATGGTGGCTTGTCATCGAGTGTTGATTAGTACCATACGGAGTTAAATATATTGCTTCACCGATTTTAAGCAGTGTTGAATCAAGGCAAGTAATTAAATTGGAGACACTTCGGGAATACCTGGTAATCGGTCATAAAAATGCTCCACAATTAAATTTCTGATTTAAAACCTGCCCTTATACTTTCGGGGTCGAGGAAGTTCAAATAATTTTAAGCCTAAGCCCAGGGGCCATTCCACCAAGGCAGTACCTCTCCCTCATGACGGGAGTTGATTATATTGCCCAGCAACTGAGGTATCTCCAAAAAGGGGAATGCCGAGAGGGCTGCGGCAATTTTTTTCATAAACCTACTCTGAAATTCGACCTTGTGCCACATTCGGTAGCGACGTGGACGCGCTCAAAAACACAGTGCGTTCAATAGAACATAAATTTAAATATATCCACTCATATTTAAATTTATGTTTGACGTTAAATCGGTGCAATATACTCATCAAAGAAACATTGTTTTCAAATTTCGCTTCCTACCATACAATGGTAGACTCACAAAATATTAAATATCAAAATCGATAATTTTGTCAACTCAATCCTAGTTTCAACCTTATTAAATCTGATCAAGACTGCTCTTCCTAAATCTCACCCATATAGCCTTTTGCGATAAAAAGGAAGTTTTCACATACGAAATGTGTACTAAATCAATATTTCGTATTCTGGTTTTCAACGTCAGCAGATCATCCTTACACGATATAGTGATTTTCCAAGCGTAACTCAGATGTGGCACAAGGTCGAATATATGGGTCACCGAGTGAGGATCGAACTCACTACTCAGTCGTAACTGTTCTAGCGAGACAAACTTGCTAACCATTACACGCTGAGATGCCTGATCCTTACTCGATATATTGGCGCTTCATAGTTATTCTTACACCAGTCTTCCCTGTTTAGCCGCCTTCTACCTTAATTAACTAAAGGTGAGTGTGACCGAGCGGCATGCTTCTAACTATTCGTTCACGAAGGATATTTGTCCGACCCGCCAACTTAACACCTGGACACTAATTATCTAACTAACGGAGCCAATGGAAGGAAAAATACCAATCAACTTACTATGCGACGAATGTGTGCTATCAAAATTTCATTTCGAATCCACATCTGACTCATACAAGAAACATGTTTTGTCAAGCGGATATATAAAACTTATTGAATAATGCGAAAAATCATAGTATCATTATTTGGAAGTACATATGCTTGTGGACAACTTTTTTCAAAAAATGCATATGCTAAAAATTTATATCATGTAACAAGATTAACAAAGCAGATTAATGAATGATCATGTAGAACATGCTAAGCCTTTTGGAAGAATTTATAACAGAGACATAGTATACAATGTGCCACAAAGATTTCAAACAAAACTTCTGAGGCTAGAATCTAAAGCCGGGGGGGGGGGCTCAAACCCCGGTTCTGGGGTCACATTCGGCTCGCGAAGGATTTGTGTCCAGTTTGACATCTTAATACTTACACATTAATTATATAATTAATTTATGGAGCATGTGACAAAAATAAATATCTGTTGGAGTTAATTGACTTACAATATGACGAATTTTCCAAAATCAAAATTTTATTCCGAATCCAGTACTGACTTCTATAAGAAACACGTTTTGACGAGCAGAAAATATAAAAATCTATTGAATAATGCGAAAAATGTAATTTTGTGTAATTATTTGAAAGTACATATGCCTGTGGACAACTTTTTAAAAAAAAATGCATCAGTTGAGGACAAAGTTGAGTGATAAACGCCTGAATGATGTTTTGTTCCTGTCAACGACAAATGTTTCACTTAATATGGAAAGGTTCTCGAGCAATAAGCAGTAATAAGAGTCTTGTTATTTGCCATTTCTAAATGTATTTCGTTTGTAGTTGGGAATTTAGATTTTCTTTTGTTGATTGTGTTAGTTGTTGTCCTGTTGTTCCTGCAGTCAAATAAGGAAACTTGTTTAAATAATCAGTCAGTTATGTGCCATACGTGATACACGTTTAAGCGATCATGTATCTTACGATACATGACTGACGAAGCAGAACTTTCCCGCAGTAGGTTGCCATTTATTTCTGCGGTAGACCATTTTCAATCCATTATAGAATACTGTTTTGCTACTTACCCATAGAGAAGAAGAGGATTCATACCTTTCCCAAGTGTATTAGCACGTAAGTGAATGTAATGGATTCGACTGGAATTCGAACTCGGCTCTCCGACTCCTTAATACGAGCCACTATCCATTACTCCACCGGGGCTCCCCCAATATAACATTAAATTGGTTTTCTTTAAACCCCCAGACCAAGGCTGTTTTCTGGACGGAACGGTCTGAGATCGATACTGTAGTATAGTACATTTAATATCGTGGCCCTTGTTCGAGACACTGCATAGCTTTTTTTGTTCCGCTCTCTCCAAAATGTTGTACTTCTTGGGTTAGAACGTTCATTTTCCGAACATGAGAACAGGTTTCGACTACCATCATGATCGATTTGAAAGTAAGGTAACTACTTAATGTTTTCGGTGTGAGAAGGCTAAAGGGGAAAGTTCTTGTAAACCATACCACAGGTTGACAACACCCGTATGAGTGAAATCGGGTACAGGAAACTACTCTGAAGCCGTTGATGGTTGTATTAGTGAGAGGCCAAATGTCATCCAGAGCTGATTTTTGACCCTATTTGCATTGTTGATCAGATCTCACCATGTGCTCTCTCTCTCTCCCATAAACTGTAACTAACGTCCTCTCAACCATAGTTGCAGTATAAATCACACTCAGGTGGGCTCTGTGAATGTTGAACAAAAATAAGATATGCCTGAGCAGGCGTCTGAAACAGGGACTTTCTAGCCGCCCTAACAGAAAACGACTAGCCGGATATTATCTAATTAAATGCCCGGATTTCGAATATCGATTTTAAAAACAGAGATGAATTCCTGATTTTGGAGCTGCAAAATCTTCCTACTCGTCCTGTTTATCGTTTGCCATACTAATCTCAAATGCTAAATATTATTATTAAAAAAGTAAAATATCGAATACTGAATTCCTAATTTAGCCCTCCCCAATTGGAGGAGGTTGACTCAATACAATCTTTATAGCCACTAATTCATCCCATTTAAACATGCACTAAGTTTACTTAATATCTAATTCTAAAAATTCAAGAATAGAATTGTTGATTAGTTAGGTAGTACTCAAATGTTATTTGGCGCAATATAAATCTTCAATAATCTTCAATCGCAATTATATCATTCTCACTGTGCTCTTTTTTTTAATGAAAAATGGTGCAAAACTGTCCACCACCAATTTTATAAATGTAAATATAGACCCTTGTGAAAATTAATTGAAACAAAACGAATAATTCCGTTATTATTTCCTTTTTTTTCCAATGAAACATGACCCAGTGCACTTCATATGTCCATTCCACGAAGTCGTTCCTTGCAGACTGGCCACAGATTCTCGATTAGATTTAAATCAGGAGAGTTTTCGGTACTATAATACTTTAATTTGCTCACTGGTAAGGCTTGTTAGTGTGGTCCTGCAGTGTTATAATTTTCGTACGCTTCCTTAAATCGCAGACAATGGCCGTAGGACAACTAATCGACAGTCGAGAAAATAGTGTCTGGGCGTGATGAAATCTGATTCAATCGCGGATCGCGGATGACGCAATATTTCTCAAGACCAAACAAATTTCATCACACACCCCGAAAACAGATTTATATTACTGCACGCCGCTGCAAATGACCTAATCTGAGGAAAAAATAGAAATCGATTACACCCTGTCACTCCAACCGGTCTAAAACTGACCGTATGGTGAAAGAAAGGAAACTAAAGTGATTGTTTTAATTAATTTGCATAGGGATATACCATGCTCTATGTTTATCAGTACCAGATCAGAACAAAAATTGATTCTTGCTACAATAATTGGACTGGGGCTGTCTTTTCCCCAGTTTCTCTAGAGTTCAAAAGGGTTTACGCCGGCTTGCATTAATTATTTTTCCTCTTATAATCCCTCAATCTCTTACAAACAAAATGTCTAATGTCTCTCGGCAATCTAACGGTCTTTCCATAGAAAATGTTCTGATGAGACACAGTGTGTGTTCCACCAGTTCAAATATCTAAAGCTCATTCCTGACATGCCATGTACACCATCTGCACGGCCTTCGGATTCCCTTGCCAAGAAAAAATATCACTACGATCTTAATCTAATCAAATATATCCATTGAACGTACCCTCATGATCTGCACTTACTTGACTCTCCTACGTCTATATAACAAACTTTGGGTGAACACGGTAATATATATATATATATATATATATATATATATATATATATATATATATATATATGTGTGTGTGTGTGTGTGTGTGTGTGTGTGTGTGTGTGTGTGGCCTGATTATTGTTTAGCATGAGAGTCCGCCTGCTCTGTGTGTTGACTTCAATATTCACTTTTATATTTATACACACACACTCACACACACACACACAAACACATATATGTGTGTGTGTGTGTGTGTGTGTGTGTATAGGAATCCACAGACAGATTGTTTCGCTGTATCACATCTCATCAGTGTGGTTAGACTTACAATTGCTTCAAGACGGGATTTGATGTGACATCAGCCAGAGACACTTACACCCAGTCTATCGATGCACGGCAGAGAAAGGGAATTATTTAAAGCATTATATACTTGATATATAAACACCATACCGCCCGCCATATCGCTCAGTTCTTTCAAAGAGACAGGGAGGGAGAGTGAGTTGAAACGCTGCTTCCCGTACGATCATCGAAATTAAGCAACGTCGAGCCTGGTCAGTAACTAGATAACCCCTTGAGAATACTAGGTGATTCAAATCTGGTACATGAAGGTGGCGTAATTAAAAATGCGTTCGTTTTAATACTTTATGGGCAAATGCCCTTGGGTAAGATAAGAATCTCTTCTCCTCCAGCTATTGGTTTATTAGTAAAAACTGTAACACTAAAACAATTATTGACGCCGATAAATTAAATTGCGTCAAATATATTTTAATTTTGTTATTAAATAACTCATAGAGTTTAATATATTGCTAAACAAAAACAACCATTCAATTAATCAATATATATATATATATATATATATATATATATATATATATTTATATATATATATATATATATATATATCAATCTATTTCTATACATATATATATATATATAGATAGATAGATATATGAATATATATATATATATATATATATATATATATATATATATATATATATATATATAATAATCATATATATAATATAATAATCATACAATAATTGTAATCATACATTATTACTGCTATGCATGTGTATGTTATCATCTACTTATAGCATATATATATATATATATATATATATATATATATATATACACACACACACACACACACACACACACACATATATATATATATATATATATATATATATATATATATATATATATATATATATATATATATCAGACCTCCTTCTTCAGAAGAATACGGTTAAAAGCCCACTACAGGGAAAATAATCACGACCCTTCCATACTTGGTACATTAAAAGAGAAGGATACTACCTACACCCCACAAAACACAGACATTACTATACAGACAATTGAACTAGCCGTAGCAAATGACATAAAGAAAACAATAGCACGTAAGCTACCACGTGACAATATAACTGAAGAGGAACGTATAGCCCTCGACACGTTAACACATAGAGATGACCTAATCATAACACAGGCTGACAAAGTGGATGCGACAGTGATCTGGGCAATCGAAGAATACATTAAAGAGGCCAACAAACAGCTAGCCGACAAAGAAACTTATAAAAGCTTACCTACAGATCCCCTTCCTGAATACCAAAAAGAATTAACTAGCTCACTAAACATAATGCTTCGCAACAATCTAATCGACAAGGAAACATGCACAACACTTACACCCACAAACATTACACCTGCTCGTTTCTATTCCCTTCCTAAAATACACAAAAGCAACAACCCAGGAAGGCCGGTTATTTCATTGTTCAACTGCCACACGACAAAAATTTCCAAATACATAGACCATTACATACAACCGCTAGCTAAGGAAGTAAAATCCTACATCAGAGACACAACAGATCTACTGAACAAAATTAATCACATACAAACAGTTCCAGAGAATGCTATTCTAGTGACTATGGACGTTATGTCACTCTATTCAAAGATTAAACACATCAAAGAGCTAACCGCCCTTCAGAAAGCACTTACTAAAAGAAGAAAACAAGACTCCCCCACAGAAGTTATAAAACTCATGGAGCATGTCCTTACATTGAATACTTTCAACTTCAATGGAGCACACTACCTTCAAATAAGAGGCTGTGCCATGGGCACCATTGCAGCTCCATCATATGCTACAATATTCATAGGAAAATTTGAGGAGACCCATATCTATCTAATCATTGGTAGCGACTGCGTATTCTATGCAAGATATATCGATGATATATTCTTTGTATACACGGGTAGGGATGACAAACTTACCCAATTCCTTATGACCCTAAACACAGTGCATGACTCAATTAAGTTTGACTATGAAAAATCCACAATATCAGTAACATTTTTCGACACCCGCATTTACATAGATGAAAACAATAAACTACAAACGACACTACACACTAAAATCACTGACACCCACAACTATCTACACTTTAAGTCTACCCACCCTAAACACCTCAAAGAGAACCTTCCTTATTCACAAGCACTTAGACTCAGAAGGATATGTTCCAACAATGAAGAATTAAATAAACACATTGAAAATCTGGAGCATCAATTAACAACAGATGGCTATAAACAACACCTAATCAGGGAACAAATAAATAAAGCAATTTCCACACCTAGAGAAGACACCCTAATGTACAAGATTACAAATAAATCTAGCCGCATTCCTCTAGTAGCCACTTTCAAGCCCACTCTGCCTCCAATATCCCACATAATCAAAAGTCGCTGGGAAATACTACATCTCAAACCAGACCTAAAAAATTGTTTAAGGAACCCGGCCTTCTAGCATATCGTAGACCTAAGAACCTAAAAGAAATCATAGGTAGTGACCACATTTCAGGGGACAGGGTAATCCGTAATAAACTAAGAACAAAAACAACAGGATTTTCCCAACCATGTAAGAACAAAAGAAGTTTATGTTGCAACCATATTAAAAACACGAATTCATTCACTAGCTCAATCACTAAATCTACTTTCAAAATCTACCATGATTCTAACTGTAGAAGTCCTAACATAATTTACCTCCTAGAATGCACACTATGCTAGAAACAATGTGTAGGAAAATCTGAATGGCCCTTTCACTACAGAATTAATAATTATCGCAATCGAATTAGGTCGACTCCACGTGAAAAATTATTACCTGTAGAACAACATTTCCGCCTGGAAAAACACGATTTCAAAACTCATGCCAAATTCACTATAATTGAGAGAATAGAAAAGTTCAGAGCAGATAACATTAGAAAGATTTTAGAGTTCCATGAATATAAGTGGATACAACGTCTAAAAACAATATCCAGCCGGGCTAAAACAAAAATTTAACAATATAGATAGTACTAATATATAACTTTACAAATCAAAACTTACCCACATTTCTCACCCACATTTCTGACCCACACAAGACGGACATGCTTACGGAGGTGTGGAGGCCTCACACTTATACACACACCCATACGAACATACACACTTACACACATCATACTCACTCACTCCCTAATGAGCCAAATGATAATACACACCCACAGCAATATACACGCTTACACATATCATGCTCACTCACTCCCTAAGAACCAAATAACACACACACACACACACACACACACACACACACACACACACACACACACACACACACTTAACAGAGACACATCCCCTCTCCAGGACCAATGAAACTGTCAAACTGACCAGGGGAATTCAGAGAAGCATAGATCCATCCAGCTCTTATCTCAAATAACAACTTAAAAGAGACTGTTTGACCAACACAAGGAATGTTAAAAGATTCATGTTAAAACGATAAAAGAATAAAATAAAACAAATGAAAGCTACAGACAAAAGTTCATTTTCTCCATCAAGACATTCATTTCTGTAGTTTAGTGCTACCAGCAAGCATAAATATTTCTTCTCCTGATGATGGCCATTTTGGCCGAAACTAGTCGAGTAATCTAAATGAAATAATAATAAAAAAAACGAAAGAATATTAATCTACAACCCAGTGTGCTTGAAGATTTTAATTTTTTAATATTTTTTTTTATTGTTCAATATATATATATATATATATATATATATATATATATATATATATATATATATATTTTGGTTGGATAGATGTGAGTTTGTGACCCTGGGTTTCACGCTTTTAGCGATCGTCAGACAAACTGATTAATGTTTTAAAAATTTGGGTTTATGTAGATTGCGTGTATTGGTGTTATTGTGGAAGTGGTAGGGGAAATTTCGTCGTTTTGTCATTCATCGTACTAACGCAAACATCGATGTATGCAGACACATATACATACTTGTTGTCCGTCGGGACTCAGACATATATAAACGTATGTGGGCAGTTTCGGCTATGACACATGTATGTATACGGGTGCTGTTATGTCTATACATACGCATTTGTATGTTGAAATGTTGAAATTTAAACATTGGAAGTGTGGCGGAAATGTCTCGTTAATGACTCGTGAATGTATCCATGTCATATTATGAAATTTTTTTTTTTGAGCGCTTTCTAATAAGTACCGCGCATATAATATATAAATAATTATACATATATATATTTATTTATATTTATGTACACTTTTCATATATATATATATATATATATATATATATATATATATATATATATATAGTGATTGGATGGTGACCCCCATTCTATTTATTTATAATTCATTTATTAACTGTAAATTTTACAAGAGATGATTATGATAGGAAAGCGTTTATAACATAAGGTTTTATTTAAAGTTCGATATGGCCACCAAATTTCGCTGCCAGGTCCTCGGCTGGCCAAGAATCGCGTCAACCGATTTCAACACGAGCTCTTGTGACATGGAAGACATAACTTTTATTCACCCTTCAAGTTCGTTCAAACTATTGGTTTGGTTTAGTAGACTTTCTCCTTTAACCAATCCCCCCCACCCCCAAAATGTCACAAGGTGTTAATTCAGAATGCCTGGCTAGCCACTCATCCATAAAATCGATAGTTACTTTTCAATCATATATATATATATATATATATATATATATATATATATATATATATATATATATATATGTGTGTGTGTGTGTGTATTCATGTAGATTTTCAGATATAACTAAAATATATCTACAAAAGGACATATCTTACCCACGCGTTCAAAACCCATGCCAAATTCACTATAATTGATACAGAATTAATAATTATCGCAATCGAATTAGGTCGACTCCACGTGAAAAATTATTACCTGTAGAACAACATTTCCGCCTGGAAAAACACGATTTCAAAACCCATGCCAAATTCACTATAATTGAGAGAATAGAAAAGTTCAGAGCAGATAACATTAGAAAGATTTTAGAGTTCCATGAAAATAAGTGGATACAACGTTTAAAAACACAATATCCAGCCGGGCTAAACCATAAATTTAATATAGATAATACTAATATATAACTTTACAAATCAAAACCTACCCACATTTCTCACCCACACAAGACAGACATGCTTACGTACGCAAACTCATAACATACGTACACACACGTTCACTCATTGACGTACGCAGATATACATACACGCACTCTCACTCACTGGAGCTCACACAAATTCACATCAATCCAACTAAATATGCTAGCTATATCACTGATTACTGGATTATATCAAGGCAAATATTGCCTTCGATAAAGTCCATCAAAAGATGATACACATCGGTGCTAAGATAATTTTTCCTTTTGTCTTCATATATATATATATATATATATATATATATATATATATACAGCGAATTAACGTAGAGATAGTCAATTTCAAGCCGTTCTGTACACTGTTATCATCAGCCCTAAGTGTCTGTCTCCAAACAGATGCTTAGGGGCTGATGATAACAGTGTACAGAACAGCTTGAAATTGATTATCTATATGTTGAGGTATGGGGGGGCTGTAAAAAATACATATGCTCTGTCAAAATAAAAACATCAAGCTCTCTGTGGATCAGTTTTAATAATATTACTAGGATCAATTACCTGTACTATATATATATATATATATATATATATATATATATATGAAATATCAAATTTTCAAAAAATAAATGTTTGTATTCTGATGCGCAAGACAAGCGAATAATCTCCACTTGTCAGGTTGGCGCAGGACGATCTTCCTGTCTACAATGTCCTTCTCTTTTCTGGCCCGATGCTTTAAACTTGTTAAGTACGAAAACTCTAACAGGACATGTATGCGTCCACTGTTTTTGTGAGTCCGCCGCTCACTTTCTGAGCGACGGTTCGGTTCAACTCTCTGTCTACGGACGGAGAGGAACCCGAAGGAGGCTACGCCGAAGGGCGGAGTCTCCTTCAGGAGGTAAAAAACTGGCCCTGAACCCGTTTATACGGTTTCAAATGGGCTATTTTTTGGCCGAGCCTAATGGCTCGGAAAGCCCACGTTAAAAAGGCCTTGTGCCACATGACGCCCTCGTGGGGGGACGACTAAATATAGTCCACTGTTTTTGTGCAACGAAGCTTCCAGATATGGTCATATGTCTGTTTATGTTGCTAACTGTACACGTTTTCTCACTTCTACATTGTTCATACATTGCAGTCGTCATGGGAAGCATCGATAACGAAATTACGTGGAATGGGGTGGGGGTCTGTGAAAACTATTCTTTGTTTTTAGGTCTTACCAAGCAGACAGATTTTACGATCCCACCATAAAAATTTATTTTTGCTTATCAAATGGTTTTATAAATTGATGTGTAAATGGTTTAATAATCTGTCGTTTCGTTGATGGCAAGACGATCAAATTTCAAAGCTAAATTTTAATAATTCAAATAAACCAACATTTTTTTTTAAAATATGTATTTTTAAAAAATATGTATCCCGAAGAAATCAAGAAAATGATTTATAGTCTTTTTTCTATTGTAAGTGGGGGTAATATGCTGTCTAAGTAGTCCACCACTAGCAGTGGTTTACCTACTTCACGCCGCTGGCGAGTACCGTATTTTGTTTTGTCTAGGGATATCTCATATAATTTTTTATTTAGTACTGATCAACTAAACTCAGTGACATACGTAAAGCAGAGAGAAACTTAATTAACGAACTTGTATAAATGGACAGCAGAACAGCTAAAGGGAATAATGGTAAAATTTCAAATTTTACTAAGCATTACTGTTATATACCGTACTTATGAACACTAATGGGTATGCCCCATTCCTCATAAATACGCTGGACACTATTGTAATTATGGGTAATATGATGCCTAAGTAGTCTACAACTAGCAGTGGTTTACCTATTCACGCCGCTGACGAGTATTGTATTTTGTTGATCTTATAAAGATTACCATTTCATTTCTAGCCTCCGTTTTGGTTATCCCTCATTCAGTTACCCTTTCTAGGTTATAACACTTTTCCTGTTACCTAAGGATTTTGGCTGAGAGAAAAGAAAATTAGCCCCCGCGAGAAAGGTACCATTTTGATTTTCTGAGAAAGTGCGTGTAGGCATGTACTTTCGCGTGTATGTCAATTAAATGACAGACCCATCAAAGATTTCAAAAAAGTCTGAAAATGAATGAGTTTTTTCGCTGAGAAGTAAGGAGTACCCTTCCCCACTTTCGACTTTTAGGCAGATCCACTTATTTTGCGGGCATTAATCTTAATTTTAAATTTAATCTAAATTTACGAACATTAACTTTGTGTTTATGATGTCAACTTCTAGGTACCAATAAATAGATAGGAATAGACATATACCTATCTATCTATCTATATATCTATCTATCTATCTATATATATATATATATATATATATATATATATTTAGTTGGATTGATGTGAGTTTGTGACCCTGGGTTTCACGCTATTAACGATCGTCAGACGAATTGATTAATTTTTAAATTTTGGGTTTATATATGCGTATATCGGTGTTTTTAAGGAAGAAGGAGGAAAAATTGTCGTCGGAACGCCACTCATACATACGCAAACATACAGACACACACGTTCACTCATTGACGTACGCAGATATACATACACGCACTCTCACTCACTGGAGCTCACACAAATTCACATCAATCCAACTAAATATGTTAGCTATATCACTGATACTGAACGCTTTCCAATAATTACTGCGCATAAATAATATATAAATAATATATATAAAAAATTGCTATATATATATATATATATATATATATATATATATATATATATATATATATACATTTTACACATACATACACACACAGAGTTAAGCGACGTCTAGCCTACACAGAGTGGGGTTAAGGATAAGGAATTGAAAATGGTACATCTAACTCACTCATATCTTCTCTCCCACCTCACTTCTCCACTTCGTTAATTTCACACACGCTTGGTGCGGTCCGTCAAAAATGTGTAAGTTTCTTTTCATTTTAACTTTTGGAAGTAAAGGTCTGATGATCCAGAGCCCTTTAAAAGGGTTGTGGTGAAATAACTTATTATATGGAACCTTAAAGTGGTCTGTTTTTATTCAAATTTATTTGCTCTGAACTTACATTGAGCTCTCTGGATATCATCCTCTTTGGGTCTACCCATACGGATTACCTAGTTTTGCATAAACTAAATATATAATCGACTCTCCCGTCGAGATTCGACGTATGATGGTCAAGCAGATCAGTTTCCAGGAAACCGAGAGCCCGACACCGGCACATGAGATTTGATTATAGTGATGAAGGCTTCGTGCAGGACCATCCACACTTTTTGAAGGGACGAATACACAGACCTGGTGCACCGAATGCCACAAGGTTCCCAAACGACCCTCCGCAGGTTTTGAATTCAGAGTTGTCCTTCTTCTAGAACAGTTGCCATCCAAGGCTATAGAACCCTGCTATTTTACCCATAGCTGGAGGGAGAGGAAGAGGATTCATACCTTTCCCAAGGATATTAGCACGTAAGTGAATATAATGGATTCGACTGGAATATATATATAGTCACATGTCATCCTCATACAGGCCTGTTTCGCCGTATCACTGCTAATCAGTGCGGCTAGACATCCGATTGCTCCGAGCCTTGACCGAAATCCGACTGATTTGAGCGCACGAGAGAAGGAAAAGGAAATTCAAGCATATTATTTCTTACGAATGTTAACAAACGCCAAACAGCCATAGTGTTCAGTTCATTTTCAATGAAGAGCGTTTCGTTAGTGGAGACGGCTGCTGTTTAGAATTACCCTATCTCTCAACGGTGCTCAAACGACATTATCGAGAGCATAATAATATCATCCACATACAGGCCTCTTATATATATATATATATATATATATATATATATATATGCACTTTAAAACACTTCGTCCAGACGAGCTTAACCACAAATATAACAACATAGATAGAATTAATATATAACCCCATAAATCAAGCCCTACCTTCATTTCTCACCCACACAAAACAGATATGCTTGCAGTGGTATTGAGGTCTCACACTTATATACAGACTCATAACAATATATAGACTTACACACATTAATATACAACCCAGTGTGTCTGAAAATTTTAATTTTTTTATATTTTCTATTGTTCAAAACATATATATATATATATATATATATATATATATATATATATATATATATATATATATATATATATAAAAAAAAGAAGAGAAGAGAGGTACCGCAAACGTTTTTTTGGTTGTAATGTGGATTTATTTAGAAAAATATTATGCTTTGTTTTACATAATTTCACGACGCGTGTTTCTGGTCTCGCGACCGTCTTCAGGTAAAAAGTGGAGATTTCCACATATTATTAAAAATAATAATTAATTTTTCCTCATGTTCAATGTTAAATATTCTCGATATGAGACATTTTCTGTTTGTGTGTTGGTAATCTGAATTTCCTCTTGAATTACAAGATATATATATATATATATATATATATATATATATATATATATATATATATATATATATATATATATTATTTGCTCTGGATTTACATTGAGCTCTCTGGATTTTATCCTCCTTAGGTTTACCCATACGTATTACCTAGATTTTATATAAACAAAATATATATAAAATTATATATTAGTCAGCATCCGCTCGCATCTAAGTATTGGTATAATAATCCTCTCTCCTTATTCCCTTTCTCCCTTCTGATGGCGGCGACGGAGATGGCTGTGAAGGCCC
This sequence comes from Acanthosepion pharaonis, assembly GCA_903632075.3. NCBI lineage: Eukaryota > Metazoa > Mollusca > Cephalopoda > Sepiida > Sepiidae > Acanthosepion > Acanthosepion pharaonis. The sequence goes on along the minus strand of CAHIKZ030000218.1, from coordinate 273,675 downwards.
AGCTTATTTCTGAAGAGTCATGAGCAGGATTAACCGAGGAGGGTGGGAGGTTGATGCGGCTGGGCGAGTTGTTCACTTCCGACAGCACGTCGCTGATCACGTTGACGGTTGAACAGAAAAGCGTCGGTCCTCTACGAGAGGCCGATTTGCGGCAACTGTTTCCTAGGTCTCTGAGCCGATTCTGACCTAGGTTAAGGACATTTTTCAACTGATCCAAGAATCGTAATTTTGTGCTTGGCGTGTCCTCCAGACAGGATGATAGTTTGGAATAGAATGGACACACACACACACACACACACACACACACACATACACACACACACACACACACATATATATATATATATATATATATATATATATATATATATAAATTGTGATACTCGCTTAGGTATTAGGTATTTCGGCTTGCAGTTGAACAAACCAATATCCAAGGAAAAATAAGGGATAAAAAAAGAAAGAACTAGGAACATGAAATTGAGGCGAAAACAATCGTCCAGAATTCAAGCTCAGAGTCCAAAGAAAAAACCTCCAAAATGAGTAAAAGTAACTAAGTGCTCAATACACGGAGTAGAGCAAATCTAATATAAACCTAAAGAGCCAGGTAAATCTACCTTAGTTTCGTCAGGGTAAAACTGTCTCCTCACGATCCGTTTAGGTGAAACCTTGGTAGGTTTACCTGTCTCTTTAGGTATATATATATATATATATATATATATATATATATATATATATATATTAGGTGCTGATATAGGATTGTGATGAATATACTGATGTTGATGAACATGAATAAGTTTATATCAATATATAGGCATGAATCGAAGGATATCAATGCGAACAAACAGGCTGATATCAATAAATAGAAAGAATGAAAAAAGGGAATAGACAGTATAACTGATTAGTTTGTTTTTTTCTATTTCACACCCATATATACGTAAAGTGAGAGTTTTATCTGTTGATTTTTCAATACTACTATTCAATAAAGGCCCAAGAGCCACTCGAGGTAGTCAGTTATTGTGAGGTATTGAATCTGTGTAAGCATTAGCAGGAAGTGCAGTTCATGGGGTTTAGAAAAAAAAGATAACGGTTAACCCGACATGAAGAGGTGAAGATTATTGTAATTGGCAAAACATCTCGCCAGGTGTCAAATCAACAAAGCAGCAGTTCTTCTCAAGAATTGCTGCTTTGTAGATCAAGAGCTGGACCTTATTTCTTACTACTAGTATGCCAAAGGAAAAGGTAACTGTTAACCCTAGACTTGAAGAATTGAAGATTGTAATAAGTGGAAAACATCTATCCGGGTGTCTGATCAACAAAGCAATTTCTTGGGAAGAAGGTATCTGAGTAGTATGACTTACTGATTCATTCTCATTCTACGGCCTGTCAAACTTTTGTATGTTATTTAAAGACAGAAAATTATTTTTAGATTCTAAGATTATTTTCTTTGTTTTTGTAGATAATACTGATTCTTTAATGATGCAAGTCTTACTAATTAACCCACAGCTTCAACAAATCTACAGCATAAAACACATATATCACTGCCTCTATGTTATACCTAGCGTACCTATTCTATTATTAATAGACTTTCCCACACATAATAAGTAGTAGTAGTAGTAGCGGTCGCCAGTTGGGCTCAGTGGTGTTGAGTGAGTCAGTCGATGTCGGACATTGAAGTATCAACCATCACAACTAGATTGCTGCGTCATTAAATCTTATTGCAAGTTCCTAACGTTTTGTACGTCGAACCTAATTTAGGACGACTTAGTGAAATACAAGCCTCCACTCTGAAAACTACTTTACAACACTCTAGTAATTGTTTCCATACAAACATGTATAAGCACAAAAGCTGAGTGTCGTCTACCATGTATGCAGTTGTGAAAGCAGAATAACATATATCATTTTTGTTACATCAAATCTCCCAAGAAAATTAACAGATGAGGAACAGAGGAATTCATACCTTTCCCAAGGGTACATTCGCGTAAGTGAATATACAGTACCCGACTGGAATGATAGCTTGGCTCTCGAATAAGAATTCCGAGTCTTTATCCATTACACCACCTGCACATCACTACTTAGAGAACCTGTGATTTCAAAGCGGTCAACCTTCTAGGTACTGACCATGGTCGACGTTGCTTAACTTTGGTGATCGTAATTATTTTGGAGATAATAATAGTTTAGTGATATGGATGCTACTAATAAACCCATAGTCGGATTCATATCTGTAACAGGGAGAATATAACGAAACCAACGGGAATTGGAAATCGGTTTAACAATTCCAAGGCATTATCTATTATAGCACTCGCACATCCAAGCTGACAGCACCCAGTATTCCCCGGCGGTCACCTAAGTAGGCACTGATGTGGTCGTAAACCCTGTCCGGTTGGAACTTCATACTGATGGAATACGAAAGAAATCATGATGATTCATACCTTAGGTAAATGGGATGACAGGTCCCAGCTGCAACGGTCAGGACTGGTAGGACCAAAAAATGTAGCTAATCAGAACAGATTCCATAGTATTACCGATAAAAAAAAAATGATTACTGTTCTTTTTTCTTTGTTTCTACGGACATTTTGACATCTCTTAACACTTCAAAAAAGTTGGTTCACTGTGACGTACTAGACAATTTTTATTTCCAGAATCTATCTTGTATATCTGTCATCTACCATTCGTCCATGCTCAGAATATTGCTGCTATATATGGGCCGGTGCACCTGTTATTTACCTGGAGCTCCTTGATAAGATCCAAAGAAGAATCAGCAATATTATTAGAACTGATCTGGCAATTCGGATTCAGTCACTTTCCCACTGTCTTCAGGTTGCCTCTCTTTGCCGTTTTTATAAATTCCTGACCATTAGCAATCTCGTTCTATTTGATTTACTGCGCAATTCTATATATATATAATAGCATGATTTTATCAGTAATAATTGACATGAAGTGGAAAGACTATACTGAATCCATTGCTATGTCAGCTGCAAAGAAAGCTGCTCCACTGTGTCGTCTGAGACAATTTTTCTCCCCAGTGTCTATCTTACATATCTATAAGTCTACCATTCGTCCATTCTTAGAATATTGCTGCTACATATGGTCTGCTTTATACAGGGTGAGATGGATAAATTTTCGTCTAAATGTTACAAAAAATGAAAATAATACTGACATCTCATTTTAAGAGATATATTTAACAAGATTACACAAAAATATCTTTAAAACACTTAAAAGAATAAATATATTCAATAAAATCGGTAATGACTTCAACCACGGCCTCCAGACGACTTTGGAAATCTCCTGCATCTCTTCCAGAGGATCTCCTCGCGATGAGTGGACTGTGAAGAAGTAGTTTTAGGGTGGGAAATAATTCACTAGACACAAGACCAGGTAGACACTTTTGTCTTCTGTCTATTTTATCTTGGTTTCTTTCTTATTACCACTTTTATGATTTTATTGCTCAGGGCAGGTTAGGTGTTGTCCAGACCGAGTGTGAGAGGAATGTATTATTAAAATGTCTTGTTTAAAACTCGTTAATATCTTGTCTATAATTGGGTGCGCGCACTTGTATGTACTTTCAATTTCTTAACCATATGTATGTCACTCACGTTAGTCCTGGATATGAACATAAAGTACACCTGGACACTATTGTAAGTTGGTGGTGGGGGTAATAGACTATCCTAGTAGTCCATCACTAGCAGTGGTTTACCTACTTCACGGCGTTGGCGAGTATTATATTTTGTTGATGTTATAAAGATTACCATTTCATTTCCAACCTCCGTTTTGGTTATTCCTCATTCAGGAAACCTTTCTAGCTTACAACAGCTACAAATGTTAGGAAATTGTGGAGAGCCATGATTGTCAATAATGTGAATGTACACGACACACAAAAGAAGATAACGCGTTTTACACTGATATGAAGTTGAGGCACTCTATCGAATCAAATGCTACATCTGCTGCAAGGAGAATCTGTTCACTGTGACGTGCCAGAAGATTTTTCTCATCTGCATCGGCAACTCGGTTTCAATGTTTCGCTATTGAACTAGACAGATGCAACCGCCACTTCTAAAAGTTTCTTTTCTCGCACTTCTCGCCAATGATCTCTCTTATTATTTCTTGATTCACTGCCACATAAAATCTTCAAAAATTTAAATGCAACGTCAATCGATATTTTGTTTTTCTTTTTGTGGAGATAATAATGCAAGTCTTACTAATTTACTCATAGCCTGAGAAGGAAGAGATGGCCCCATAGCTTTCCCAAGGGTATATGCGTGTAAGTGAAAATAATGAACCCGACTAGAATTGGAACTTGGCTTTCCGAATAACAATTCCAAGCCGTTATCTATTACACCAATCCACATCCAAGCTCACAGCACCTGGTATTCCAAAGCGGTTACCCAACCAGGTACTGACAAAGCTCGACGTTGCTTAACTTGTGTGATCGTACGGGAACCGGTATTTCAACATCATATGGCCGTAATGTTGTTCACGATGACGGTCGTCTTTGAGTATAGAATCCAGAGGTTAGCAGTGAATATTTCGAAGACAGTAGGAAAGCGTTGTTCAGGTTAGCAGTGGATATTTTGGTAAAAGTAGCAGAGCGTAGTTCGACCTTCTGTTTCTCTTCGCCTGACAAGCTGGACTGGCCATTCGGGTAGAGTAGACAAAATGGCCGCCTTTATACACGACGGATTGAATATTCTACGTCTTCTATTGGTGGACTATAAATTGAGTGAAGTCATTTGGGCTAGCTCACTAGTAAACATAATACCCAAAAAACTGCAACACGTAAGCCTTCATATGTATATATATATATATATATATATATATATATATATATATGAATAAAAATGACAATAGGAAAACTGGTAATTGCTGACGCGTTTCGTCCAATGTGGACTATCAAAGCAAAAAATATTTTGCTTTGATAAAGTCCCCATTGGACGAAAACGCGTCAGCAATTACCAGTTTTCCTATTGTCATTTTTATTCATAAATATTGTCTTCTCTACCGATTAAATCGAAGAAATTTCCATATATATATATATATATATATATATATATATATATATATATATATATATATGTATATGTGTGTGTGTGTCTTTTAATCATTTTATTTAATTCCAAGCAAGGAGATAATGCCACTAAGATGCAAGTGGTTACTAGCAATTAAAGATAATGAGAATACGTTACTGAAGAGAAAGGGCAATAAAAGAATAGGTTTTAGTAAGAGGTAATATGGGGATTGATATTCAGTTTAAACTTTTGAAGAATGTAGTTGGCTGGGAAGCAGGAAATCTGAAGAGAGTTCCACACGCGAGAAATTCGACAAAATAAACCATTAGAATTAAAGTTATGGTTATGTCCAGCTATTTCGACAGTAAAACCACGAGACCTACTCGCCAATCTAGTAGTAAGCTTAAATTCATGCCGTCAAGATATCAAGGTGGGGGAGTGTCTGTGCAGCTGTCACGCCTCAGTGTAATATTGTTGAAGTTAATTTTTGTTGAGATTTGCAAACACTAATTTTCGTTCAATTTCGCTTTAAACCAATCAATGAAATTTGAATAAGCTGATTTGTTTGGGAAAATACTTTGACAAAAAACCTACATCGCGTTTTAATAATTTCTTTAAGTTAATTTTATTTTATGCGACGATAATTTTATAACAAAAATATTTATTTAAAAAAATATTTTTTTTCCTTTTCAAATGCGAAGAATAAATTCTTAGGATTTCTTATTCTTGAGCATGCAACATACAACTGGCCAATCGTACTGCAGCCAAATTCCAGCTTTTGGAAGCGTTTGGCCTTGTGATTTGTTTATAGTTCTCGCAAACGTAGATCGAACTGGAAACATAAAGAAAAGATATGCAAAGAAAAATACTATATTTTTATTAAATAAATATTTGTTATTTTTAAGATTCCATTGATTTTTAAAATAGTGTGAGAATTTGTATGTTAAATAATAAACCTTTTAATTTTCCAAAAAATTAATGAAAAATGATTGTATTACACTACGCACCCTAGTATTTTGTACCCCCTTGCCCTTCTCCCAAAAATTTGGTTTCGGTCGGCCAGATGTCACAGAATTTTATATATAGATTAATTTTGCATGCTAAAGGCTGATTGCAAAATAATGACGAATAATGTCGTTTTTTTGACGTATTTTTTAACGTCAAAAAACGACATTATTACGTCATTATTTTTGCACCAGCCTAATACAATGGCAGAGAGAGTAAATTGTTCTAACACACAAATTTTACATTTGGAAGGCACCCGATTACCACGAAAATCAGGATCCGAAATCCGAGAATTTACTTGGATTCGAACACCGATCTTGGTTGCTATTTGGCGAATAAGATACACTTTTAGCCACGAGGCGGGCCATGTCTGCAAGTGTCTGGATGTGAAGTCGGTGTGCCATTTCGTCGCCGCGCTGAAAGACATGGCTTCTCCGACGTCGCTGTTCCTGCTGCTAGACTCATTCTGGGGTAGGCAAACAAACAGCCTTTGTATATAAGAGACGGGTAAATCACAGTGTCAGAAAATAAAATAAATAAATAAAAACAAAGAAATCCCGGTGGCGGGCGTGAGGCTGTTGGGCGGGGACTGATTATCAAAGCGATTCGTAACAGATGTATTCTTCTCCGAGAAATTTACTTTCTCTCTCTGTCCTTAAGATAACTTCTCTCTCTCTCTCTCTCTCTCTCACTCACTCACTCACTCCCTACACACAGAAACACGCACACCCTCCATATATATATATATATATATATATATATATGTGTGTGTGTGTGTGTGTGTGTGTGTGTGTGTGTGTGTGTGTGTGTGTGAGGCTGAAAAGTTATCCACTCACTCAAGAAACTCTTCCCACCCAAAAATCTGATGTATGGTCATTTTGTCAGACATTGGGAAGTGGGTCGGGCCGGGAATATTTTAGCACACATTCGCGTCTTTGGGGAGATGCCTGGGGTGTATGTACGTGCTAAATAAAAGGTTAATGTATTTTTGTATTAATATTTGATTTAGTCTACAAAAATTAGTACGCTAAACCCGCCCTATTAATATTAACGCCACTGGGAGACATCTGTATATCTGTACAATGCACTAAATAAAAAAAAAACAACACGTACAGACGCCAGCACAAAAGTGCATATATGCACAGAGCTTAACAAAGACCTTCGACTCGTTTCCGAGTTTTGCTAGACAATCCCCGTTGCAGACGCATGCTCAGCAACATTTGTGTTTGCTCTACACTCACAGACTCCACCTGTGGTTTCTACTGCACGTATCTTGAGCCGACATTAGTTACATTTTTAGGGTGAATCTGTATAATTTGGCGCGATCAACATTTACTTTTTTTAAACAAGACCAGCACACTCAAACCCTCTGTCACGATGACTTGTGACTTCGTGCTAGTACCACCATCGACGATTTCAGAACAGTTCCATCTATCCAATTTGACTCGAAAGGCTTGGGCTAGCCCGTGGTATGCTTTTCAGGCAATTTTCAACAGCGTCTTGCGCTGAAGTCACATCCCAACACCGATAACACCAGGAAATTACAACCCTGATAAATCCACCATGTCGAGATTCGAACCACGGTCTCGTGGTCAGAACGTTATAAACACTCACACACACACACACACACACACACACACACACACACACACACACACACACACACACACACACACATCTTGTTACCACAATGTGGGATATTTAATTAAAAGGATGATGTAAATAAAAAGAAAAAGAATTTAAATGAAATTGGCTAGATTGTAAATTTTATATACATAAATAGATATAATATATATATATATATATATATATATATATATATATAGAGAGAGAGAGAGAGATGTTATATATATATATATATATATATATGTGTGTGTGTGTGTGTGTGTGTGTTTGTCACACATATATATATAAAGTATACTTGAGAGAGATATAAATTAATCCCTACCTATACTCTACCATGTCTATTTAACTACCCTTTTACATTCTCTGTTAAATTATAAAAAACTGACACTACCCATCAATTTTAATTTCATTTTTTCGTTTCATTTCATTTTTTTGGAAGTGCTATCTGATGATCCGGCGTCCTTTAAAAAGGACTCTGGTGAAATAAATTATATATATATATATATATATATATATATATATATATATATATATATATATATATATGTGGCTAGATAGCTATACATTTTAGAAAATGAAGTTTTCTAGCATTTCCATCGTCTCTGTTTCGTGAGTATATTTTGTCACATCACATAACTATAAACTTAATCCGATCAAGTCCTAAGGGACGAAAACGCGTCGCACGGTAACTTTTTCCACTTTGTCATATATCTTTCCTCCAAAACTGTTCTTTATGTATAAAAAAGTATATATCGTTATCCACCAACACACACACGCACAAACACACATATATATACTAGCATTATAACCTGTCTTCGACAGGGTGTTTCATTACGGGGAATTTTTGCCACTCTGTTAGAGCAGTTTCAGTTTAAATCAGGCCACCCGAAAATCAATATTAGTAACAAGAATTGAGTGCATCTAAGGAACATCCCCAAATGGGGGGGGGGTTAACAATTTGAATGGGTGGGGTGGTCCTGAAAAGAGCCGTGTGTGTGTGTGTGTGTGTGTGTATTATAATTCTAATAATATTTGCGTTAGATTCCAACTCTCTAAATTGAGTATGCACTGTTTTTTACAGACATTAAATTTTGCCTTTTTCTTGCGCAAAGTGTAAAAAATCAGTTTATTTTTTATTTTCCCCTTCAAGGTTGTAATTTTTTCCAGCCAATTTGGACTCAAAACCAGCACTGAAGAATTATTTATCAAAATTAATTGAAATCGGATGAAAACTGTGGAAACGCATAAACAACATCAGATCACACACACACACACACACACACACACACATACATACACATTTTGAGAATTATATATATATATATATATATATATATATATATATATATCATACCAATCCAAAGAGAGATCAATGTAAGTAACAGGTCAATAATAATAATAATAATAAGTACAGACGATCCTTAAAAAACCATTCGGTTATAATTTATTTCATGTATATACAAATATTCATCTCTTAATAAATGGAGTCAGTTCATCCAGACAAAAGGAAGAGGGAGAGAAAGTAAAAAGAAAAAAAGGAAAGGGAAAAAAATATTTAAAAGAGGAAGAAAGAAAAGAGAAAATTTCAACAGAAGGTTTAAATTTTTTTTTTGGGGGGGGAGAGAAAGAGATAAAGGCGGGGAGAGAGATGAGGCGAAAGAAGGAGAGATTGACAGAGGGAGGGAAAGAAAGAAAGGAAAGTAATAAGAATTAAAGATGAGTCGATATCCTGACCTAGAAATGATTTTTTTTTCTTTACGGGCTGCAAAAGTTAAAATACACGTATCAGACTTAAAAGAGATAATGTGTCTAATGTTCATGTCATTTCTGACAGCTCCATCGAATTATAATTATTATAATTTCAAATCACACACACACACACACACACATATATATATATATATATATATATATATATATATATATATATATATATATATATATATATATATATATATATATATACGGAGACATAGGGATAAATCTTCGCCTAAATTACGCAAAAATGATAATAACAATGACATCTCATTTAATTTTAACAATTTTTTTTACCAAAATTACACACAAATAGCTTGAAATACTAAAAAGTAAATTTATTCAATAAAAATCGACATTGGCTTCAACCACAGCCTCCAGACGACTTCCGAATCTCCTGCGGTCTTCCTGTTTAAGTTGGTGAGTGCTGCCATAATCTTTGCCTTCAGTTCATCTTTGGTGTTAGAAAGAGCTTTGTTGGTATCTCGCTCAACTGCGCCCCATTCGTAATAAACAAGGGGAGTTGCAGAATGGGGAGTTAAATGGCGAGAAGTGAGGGTTGATGTGGTTGAAGAAATTGTCTGACAGCCATGACTGGGTTCTCTTGTTTATGTGGCATGGTGCAGAGTCTTGTTGTCCGATATATCTTCCAGCAAGCACCCACTTGATTCAGGGCAGCATTCCCCACCCCAAGGCACTTGATGTAGGCCTCCATACTGAGTCTGAGGCCCTGCAGGGAGATGAATGGCTGCATTACGTCGCCACCACAAGTGATCACTCCAAACACCTTCGTAATCACCATTAGACTCGTCCAAGAGGCATCATATGGTTCTGCTGCTTGTGTGGCCTGGTGCAGAGTCCTTTTACCAGACCTAGGTTCTTCCAGCAGCCACCCTCTTGACAAAGCTCAGCACTACCTCTTCAAGGCAGATGATGTAGGCCTCCGTATTGAATCTGAGTTGCGGTGGAAAGATGAATAGAGGCATAACATCACTATCACTAGTGACCACTCCCAACACTCTCATAATCACTATTAGACTCATCCAACTGTTTCCGAATGGTCTGCACTGTCCCCAGATTGACACCCAAACACTCTGAAATATTTGTATTGGAGCTTTCGGCACGAATGCCAAGAAAAACAGCTAGTGGTTTCCAAATTTTTGGCGGAATGAATTTGTGTCACGTTGCCTTTTTTTCTCACAGACGGTGACCAAATGACCCTGTGCCGTTGAAAAAAAATAAAAATGTAACAAAAAGCATGTTTGTCGGTACATGTATTTTCAAATTTTTGACTGAAAAACACTATTTTCTTATAAAAAATTGTTTATTTTAAGTGGCTGACATAAATTACTCGGCGTATCTGAAAATTGATGGGTGTCTACGACATTTATTAACTAAATTTTGCGATCAGCCAAGATATATCGTATATTGATCTTTTTTTCTAAAAATGAGTACAGAAAAAAACAGTAGCTAACAATGAAAAACTTTTGTTTCTTGGCACCAAAAATCGTGTTGACCAGTGTAATAAATTAAAATCAACCCGATGGTGTCCACTCGATATCGTTTTCAGGTCAACATTGCAAGATTTTGCTACCAACATACCTAAGCTTCTACTGAGTCACCCGTTCGTGAATACCGAACGACTTCTCTTAATATTTCTAGAATGCAAGCAATTCTTTTGCAAAAAATTCATCGGTTATGAGAAGAGGAAAAAGGATAAGAATGGAAATTAAGAAAACAGAATCCTTGAAAGAAATTTAAGAGAAGAAAGGGTTAGCATAGAAATTGCGGTTGCATTTAGCATCTGGCCAATTCAACTGTCAAAAGATGAGACCTTGGCGCCAATCTAGTATTGTATGTATGATTAACATTTTCAGCAGTTTAGATTGTTAAGAGCCATCTAGACCGTGGTGTACAGGGTTGTTCGATAAAAGTGACTCACCTGAATTTTCTTACTAAATGTTCTCTTCTCCGATGAAACGAAAGTTGAGCTAAATTCAAAGGATAAGCGATCTAAAATCCGAAGAAGCTTTGAAAACTTATGGAGCATGTTGCTCAACTGCTTTCTCGAGAGCCTGTACTTTATAATGCTCCATAAGTTTTCTATGGGGTTGAGGTCAGGAGATTGGGGCGGCCATATCATAACACTCATCTGCTTCACATCAAAGTATTTCTTCATCAATTTTGATTTGTGACAGGGAGCATTATCCTGCATAAAAATGAGCTTGGTGGGGTCGATTTGCACCCTTTCAGCAGAACGGGACAAACTCTAAAAATTATCTTGTACTGCTCGCTCCTGAGGGTCTTTTCAATAAGTTTTAAGAAACCAGTTCCACGAAAAGAAAAGCACACCCAGAACATTATACTGAACGGATGCTTGACAGTACTTACCGCTAAATTCAAAGAGCTTGCAAAGCTTCTTCGGATTTTAGATTGCTTATCCTTTGAATTTAGCTCAACTTTCGTTTCATCGGAGAAGAGAACATTTAGTAAAAAAAAATACAGGTGAGTCACTTTTATCGAACAGCACTATATATATATATATATATATATATATATATATATATATACAGAATGTTTATTTACACTATTTATTTATTATATTAGTTATTGGACTTGTTGGCAAAATATTAGCTAATTCTCAATCTATTCAAACTTTATAAAATTTTAAATAATAAGGATTACATATGTATTTCTTTATCAATTGTCAAATGATAAATATTGCATTGCATCAATTTTAGTTGTATGTAGAATGTTGCACACATAAAATTATTCTTGCAAATAAACAATATAAATTACTTACTTCGATTTAATAAATGTCACTCTTATGGGAAAAACAGCTTTATTACGTAGATAATACTTCGAAGGAATTCTGATAAATATTTTCCCATCAATAAACTCACGCCAAACACTTTATCTTATGACCAACTTTAATAAAATCTATACTTAAAGAATCTAATACAACGACATCTACAGCAGAAGGGAGCAGACAAGACTAACATTCTCTTGTACTGCTCCCTCCTGAGGGTCTTTTCAATAGGTTTTTAAGAAACCAGTTCCATGAAAAGAAAAGCATCCCCAGAACATTATACTGAACGGATGCTTGACATTACTTACTGCTAAATTCAAAGAGGTTTAGAGGCTTCTTCTTCGGATTTTAGATCGCTTATCCTTTGAATTTAGCTCAACTTTTGTTTCATCGGAGAAGAGAACATTTAGTAAAAAATAAATCAGGTGAGTCACTTTTATCGAACAGCACTGTATGTTGAGTGTCAAAATTTATTCGCCGGAAAGTGACATATCCCTTCTTCACAGTCGAGTATAGCGAGCATTTATCTCCCAATGACTGCATACTAAGCTATTACGTCAGCGAATGTTGGACTATCTCCTCAGAGTAGAAGAGACTTAAGGCAATGGAGGTATGGTTCTACAGAAAGATGCTAAGGATATCATGGCTCGAGCAGGTGACCGGAGATTTCTTCTAGTACTTCGGACAGTATTAACCTTTTTTTTTACATTTGGGATTCATTGACCGAGTAGTCAGTACTGCTATCCATTGAAGTTTATAAAATACTTCTCTTAAAACATGTTTTCAGGAAAATATTTTGTTTAATCTAGTAGCTGTTATCGCTCTTTCCAGTACTAATAAGGGTCTCCTTTCTAACCTTTTATTTGAAGTAGTGTGGAATGTCAACATTTTGATTATATCATTATTTTCTATTTCAGTTGAAATTTGTAAAATCTCTCTCTTAAAACACTTTTGTTTTTAGGAAAACAGGTTTCTGAAGTCCAGTAGCTGTTATCGCTCTTTCTAGTATTGATGGAAGTTTCCTTTCTAACCTTTTGTTTGAAGTAGTGTGGAATATCAACATCTTGATTATATCATTATTTTCTATTTCAGTTGAAATTTGTAAAATCTCTCTCTTAAAACACTTTTTTAGGAAAACATGTTTCTGAAGTCCAGTAGCTGTTATCGCTCTTTCTAGTATTGATGGAAGTTTCCTTTCTATCCTTTTATTTGAAGTAGTGTGGAATGTCAACATCTTGATTATATCAGTATTTTCTTGCTTTTGTTCTTGTTGCTGTTTTTAGTAGTTCTTGAGTGACGTGGTATCTGGTATTTGGCGCAGTTCTTTGTGAATATGTATTGCCAATCCACAATGTCCAAAGAAGGATGAAATTTGCCAACCCCTTAAACTCCATTCGCTCAAGGCCTTTTTTTCACTAGCGATCTTAAAAAGCAATTGTATACCGCTGACAATTTAGATATTTCTCCACGGATTTGTCGCCATGCGTAACCTCCATTTGAAAGTCACAATCTGACGAGACTATTTAAAACATGACTCGATTTTTCAGGTTAATGTATTAGTTTAGTAGAAATTGGCGGTATTGAGCGAAACTACCTATGGCACAGTCTATTCTATGTTCAATTTCCTTTTCTCTGATGCAAAATTTGTTATAACCTATGCATTACGCCGACATATCTGAATTATTTAGTATTTACTAATTCCACATCATGAATTTTCATGATGGATTCGGGTTAGTTGCCATCATTGCTTTCATTCCAATTCCAGATTATAGTTTTTTTGTTGTTGTTTTTTTTTTTTTTTGGAAAGGTTTATCTTAAGTCCTATTTCTTTGAACACTTAGTAGAGGATATTGATTTTCTGGTCAAGATAAATCTTAATCCAACAATGCATAACGATGTCCTCATTATAGCTTTTCTCATCATCCATACATTGTGCCTCGGTTGGGAAACAAGATCTTTGTCTTCTAATGGTTGATTCGTTTCGGATGTTGTATGGAATACTTAAATGGTCAGCGCCTATTTCGTCACATGTTGGCTCGGAGTTTAATACTTCCACATTTTCCGTCAATATTTTTCCATCTGAAACAAATTAAAAAAAAAAAATAAACGCAAGGATCCTGTAAGTTGCTACTTCGCAATGTGAAAGAAACGCTTTTTCAGACACTGTTACAGATTAATGTTCAGATCTTAAGCATTAGATAGCGCCGTGAACTTTCCAGCACCCTCTCTCTCATCGAAATATATACTGAAACCAATCTCTGAGAAGGCTGGGATACAAATCGTCTAAGATAACTATAAATAGATTTCAAATGAAGGAAATCGATATTAGGAAAGGTATACGGTTGGTTGGTTGGTTTGGTGGTTTTTGTTTAGCGGTATATCAACACCTATATGGGTCATTTAAGGCCGAATTCTAAATATCTTGTAGGTAATTTTATGCTTCCAACTAGAGATATTTTGCACATTATTTTATATTTTCAGAATAAATTTTGTTTTTTATAGTTTGTAGATAATCTATCGTAGGTGTTAAATGTTTTGGTATATACAGTGTAACCCGGATATAAGAGAAACCCGGATATAAGAGAGATTTTCTCTGATACCAAATTAGAGCCATACTTACCTAAACAAAATAGACCAAACTCGGAAATGAGAGAAACCCGGATATAAGAGACTTCTTCTCCGGTCCTGACAACTCTCTTATATCCGGGTTACACTGTACCTAATTTTTAAAGGTAGGGCATTATGTGGAGGGTTTCAGTATTTTCAAATACTGAAACCCTCCACTTACTCTTATCTCCCTTGTAGTATTTATGTCTTATAGGGGTTAAGTAAGTACATTCAGTTAAAATGTGTTTCACCGTGAGTCCAGGTTGGTATTTTTTTGGCTTAGTATGGTTATTTTTGTTTGGTTTCAGATCAATTACTATGGTTTAATTAATGCTGAAATCTAAATATTTTGAACGCAATTTCATGCCTTCAACTACAGAAAGTTTGGACATAACTTTATACTTTCAATGCAAACGTATCTGTTATAAATATATAGATTGTAGATGAGAAAATGTATTGTTTGGTTTGGTTTGTTTTACGGCATATTAACCTCAATGGGTTATATAATGGCGACAAGATTTGTATTGCTAGTAATATTTAAAAAAAAATGTATTGCTGGTAATAATTTTTTAACAAAAGTCTTTCTGGTATTAAAACATATTTTTACACTTTCATAGTGTTTTGACTCCTGTTTGGGGGTTAACTATTTACCCATAGCTGGGACCCTAACACGTCTTACCACCCTGGGTCAGGTTGGACCAGGGAACACCAGCATTTAAGAGGTGGTTCTACGCTCCTCAAAACCTCATGATCAGAGGCCTTGCTGTCGGATGTAGTTTATCGTCTTACCCAGGATACGGATGTAGTTTATCGTCATACCCAGGACTGGTATTATTAGTAATTTTGAAAAAAAATGTATTGCTGATAATTTCACTACTAAAAGGTATTGTTGGTAATTTTTTTATAAAATGTATTGCTGTTTATTTTAGTTGTATTGATTGGCATATTAATAAAAAAAATGTATTGCTGTTAATTTTGGTTTAAAAATAAATTGCAGGAAATTTTTTGTAAAATTTCAATGGTGGTAAATTTACTATAAAATGTATTTTATACTTCCCTAGAGTTCTGATTTTTGTTGTGGGCTTCCATATTTGCCCAGAGCTGGGCCCCTAACAGGTTCTAAAATCATTATTCAAGGTAAACCTGGGACAACAGCAATTAAGAGGTGGTTCCACGTTCCCGAATGTAGATTATAGTAATACCCAGGACTAAAATATATCTCTATATATAAAATTGTAGCCTCTGTCTGTCTGTTATTGAACTCTTCCTAGGGTATTAGAGATCCCCACCATAACCATACATATTCTGAAACTACATTACCAAGGATACTTGAATAAGTATATTTCATTTTAATCAAAGGTCGTCCTGGTGGAGGTGCGTACAGACCCCACACTGGAAATCTTTCTTTCTTTGATTTAAATTAAATTTAAATTTGAACAAGGGAATATCACCTATCCGAACTATAGAAGGAGAAAGCAAGAAGATATAGGTCACATCTACATGATCAAAATGAGACAATATGGACGTCAAGTTGAGGAAAAAGTCACCAATCAGTGGATGTTGCCTTACAATAGATATTTCATATTTATGTTGTGACACTTTTTTGTCAAGAGTATTTTGTTCTTGTTATTTATATCTATCTGTGTATTTACGCACACAAACACACACACACACAATATATATATATATATATATATATATATATATATATATATATATATATATATATATATGGGGGTGTAAGATAAATAGATAGATAGCCATAACAAAAACAAACAAACGGCTGACGACAGTATTTTATCGAATATAACGATTTTACGTCGATGATAACTATACTTTTCTATATTACCTACCATTAATGTTATAGATTTTCGCTCCCAAAACGTCTTATTTATTTCTACGGTAAAGACAACAGATACGAGGAGCACAATAACATTGAGTCAGTTTTCTGCTAAAATCTCTAATTCTCGACAATGTCATTAACATTAGCCATACATTTTCGGTCCAGAAAGTAAAGGCTGCATATGTATTTCCATGAACTTAAGAAATACAGGGAGCACAATGACACCGTTGGATTGAGCAAGTGCCACTCGAAGTAGTGTTTCAGATGGGATACGTTAGAGCTGAGAGTAGCAGCTTAAGCGGAAATATAGGAAAGATAATGGCTAAACCTCGGCTTGAACATAGATTATAGTAGTCAGGAAAGCAGAGTCAGATACACAAAGTAGCGATTCACGGGATGAAGCTGTTCGAGTGGAACATGGTTCTCCCTAATGGAATACAAAGTAGATGGGCGTGACGCATCAGTGTACATGGCGCGGTGAGTCAGCTCCGCGGGTTAGATTTGGTTGAATGTAGCTCGTCTGAAGATTTTTCCATGGAAATAACGATAGAGTAGCGAGACGTTTGCAACGTTTTGTCTGTGGAGAAAGTGGTGGTAGGGTGGAAAATAATATTCATCATTCCCATGATTGCTTAGGCTCTTTTGGAAACTATCAACACTGGAAGGTGTCTGGCAGCATTACTCCATTTTAGACCTGATCTGTCTTTTATAAATGAAAACCCTAGCATAAAGAATCGGGAATTTATTAGGTTGTCCCAAAAGTTCGTAAACACTTGCAAAAAATTGAAATTTTACTCGCCAAGTAATAACAAAAACAACAAAAATTATTCCTCAAAATAAAGACCATCATTTTCCAAGACTTTCTGCCATCAATCTGCAAGCTTTCGGATCTGGTGAAAGTACCATTCAGCCGGCTTCAAATCAAAGAATTCTTGACACGCTTCCTCGACTTCATCAAACGAGTCGAATCGGCGGCCCCTCAGAAAGTGTTGCATTGAGCGGAAAAGGCCGTAATCTTATGGAGCACAGTCAGGACTGTAGGCTGGATGTGGCAGAATCTCAACGCCGTCCAGCTCTTCAAACTTGTCTTTGGTCTTCCTGGTGGTGTGTGGCTTGGCATTGTCCTGCTGCATCAAAGCGCGCTTTCGGTTGATCAGAGCCGGGTACTTTTGCTTCAACTTTTCGTAGACCCGTTCCAGTTGCTGACAGTAAAGTTCGGCACTGATGGCACAACCATTCGGAACCAACTCAAAATGCACGATTCCTTCAAAGTTCCACCAAACGTACAACATGACTTTCTTGCCGAATCGATCTTGTTTTGGAACCGATGGTGTCTCTTGCCCTTTCTGAACCCATCGCTTGTCTCGATTCTGCTGCATTGTATTGCATAAAAATTCAATTTTTCGCAAGTGTTTACGAACTTTTGGGACAACCTAATACTTGAGCGGTAGAAGGAACAGACCATTTTTCCAGCATCTTTAGCGATGGATCCACTTGAGGTCTGAGTTAGGTTGTTCAAACAGGCGATCAAGGCTAAGAGTCTCCATGATATAACACTTGTTTATTGTGATAGACGATGCTGTTCGGTAAAGAAGGGTTGTTACTAGATTTTTATAGAGGCATTGAATGTAACTGTTGAATTGCTAGAGCTAGGTCAGATATCGGGTGCCAGCATCTAATCATCTAGAATTTGGGAGTTGTACGTCAAGACCGTTGTTTCATCTGCGTGGATATTCACAAAACCCTGGCTAATACTCTTTGGCAGATCGTTAATGTAAAACAGAAAGAGAGTCGGACCGAGAAAGGAACCTCGGGGGATCCCTGCCTTCATATCATGGGTATCAGAGGACTGGCCACTAACAACTGCTGTAAATATTGTGGACCGGTCTTAGTGGAGGTTTTCAAGTATCCTTGGTAATGTCATTTCAGAAGAGGTATGCTTATGGGGGTCTATCTCCTGACATGTCACGCATATCACCAGAACCACCCGTGAAATACTTAACTGTGCTCACATCTATTCACATCTATTTTTTGGTCACAGTAAACTTTAAGCAAACGTCGGTGGCTGTTTTTTATCACAGTAACATTTTGCCAGACTACCGTTCAACTGTTATTTGTACCAATGTGGAGAAAATTATGGGTTATTGGCTGGAAGGTTACTCTTCTTCTGATATATAGCCAACATCGGCTTATGATGTCGAAGGCTTACGACCGTATCACGCTCAAACACCGTTCCCTGTACGATCACCGAAGTTAAGCAACCTCGAGCCTGGCCAGTACCTAGATGGGTGACCGTTTGGGAATACTAGGAAACCGTAAACTTAGATGATGTAATGGATAAGGTCGCGCAATTTTAAATCGGAGAGCAGAGTTCCGGTTCCAATCAGATTCGTTATATTCATTTCCGCGCAAATACTCTTGGGAATTCATCTCTTCCCCCACAGCTGTGGGTTAATTAGCAATATTAAAACATTATCTCTATCTATAAAAGGCAGGGTGTGTGTGTGTGTGTGTGTGTGTGTGTGTAACGAATGCATGTCCGAAATTTTCGATGGATTTGCACCAAAATTTACATGCACATGCTCCAAGTTAGCATAGGACAAGACCGACTTTGCATTTCCCAACTTCCATCGATAGTGGAAATAATCATGCTTCTACGGCAGTTTCCATGTAGTTTGCGGCCATTTTCTACTTGCCAGAGTGAGAGCCAATAGCTGGCTGCCACGAATAGGCAGGAAGATTCTATTGACCAGCGTGAAAGCCAACAGCTGACTGACACGAATGTTAACTAGCATGCAAAAAAATCGATAGCTGCATTCGTCACAAGTGGGAAAAATTTAAATTTGCATGGCACTTTACTCCAATTGGCTCATTCGCTTGCTTAAACTCAACGTTGATTCTGATTCCGCAGAACTGGGTTGGGTGTGAAAAAGTGTTTGTTGTTAACATTCTTTTTTCATTCGGTTTTTCCAGTTACGAGTCCTTTTCTTAAATTGATCGTTTTGTGTTCATTTTGTTTAGTTCTTTTTTCGTAACAGATTTAATGTTTAGTATAGAGCTTAGAAAAAATTCGCAGTGTGAGATAGGCAAGAAGTAAGTCATGTATCAACATCAGCACGGCAAAGGACACTCCTTTAAAGGCAAGGAAGGGCAAAAATATTTTAAGTCAAGTGATAGCGATTGCTGTATGAGTCGTACGATTTTTTGAATCAAGCACGGGCAATGCCGGGCCATGCTGCTAAAATTGTGTACAAAAAATATGATTTCGGCATTAAATAATCCACAGACGTTCATATGCCACTAAACAAAACCAAAACAACTATGATGACAGGACGCGACATTATAAAATTTTCCGTTTTCCATATTCAGTTCAGATGTTTACTGCTAGAACACACCATGCTATTTCCACAGTGTCGAATCACCTCCATTTCCCCCGTGTTCCACATGTAAGGAGAAACTCCGTTTATCTTTTTCCCTCAAATGTGCTATTTGTTAGAACGAACTTCCGAGTGGTTGCTTCCCTTAAATATACAGCCTTAGACTCTACAAGGCTGGCATGAGTCGCTATCCTAGTCATCATCATCATAATCATAATTTATTAACGCCTTTTGCGTCGCATCACACAGCCATTCATAATAACCATTTTAAAACTAATCTTCTACCTTAGGTGGCTCTCCAGCCTTTTATTGTGTGGACTTTATTATATATAAATATACATAGAATATATACATGTGTGCATACTTGTGTTTGAGTCTGAATCCAGAAACACGTATATATATATATATATATATATATATATATATATATATATATCCGTTTTATCTAAGTTCGACACATCCATGTATCCATTTATCCCACTTTGTTCATATCTATCTATCTATCTATCTATCTATCTATCTATCTATCTTGGTCTCTTTATATCTATCTATCTATCTATCTATCTATCTATCTTCTGTCTGTTTCATCTCTATATATCTATATATTTATCCCAGCCCTTTCATATTTATTTCAGTCTATTCGTATCTCTCTCTCTCTCTCTCTCTCTCTCTGTATATATATATATATATATATTCGTTTCAACTAAGTTTGTACACATCCATGTATCCATCTATCCAACCCTATATATGTTAATATATTACTTCCTTTCTTTTTTTCTATCACACTATCTTTCTATCTATCTATTTTTTCTGTCTCAGTATTTATATATCTATATATTTATCTCAGCCTTTTCATATTTAATTGAGTCTATTTGTATCTCTCTCTCTCTCTCTCTCTCTCTCTCTCTCTGTCTATATATATATATATATATATATATATATATATATATATATATATATATATATATGTATGTATGTATGTATTCGTTTTCATCTCAGTCCGTACATATACATATACATTTATCTATCTATCCCAATCTGTTTCTACCTATCTATCTACTGCGCATATAAAATAATATATATATATATATATATATATATATATGTGTGTGTGTGTGTGTGTGAATGGATGTGTGTGTGTGCGTGTCTGTATGTATGTGTGTGTCTGGCTTCTCAGGAAAACCGTGTAAATAGGCATCGTCTGTCACCCGTCCATTTTCCCATCGCCCATCACAGGTGCAGGAAGCCGTCTAATTTGACACATTTGCGCAAATGCAGACAGTGTCTATCAGTGTGCAAGCGCAGTCGTTACGCATTGTCTCATATTTATCTTGCACACTGCAAATTGACACGCACGCAGTGAATCCGCAGTTGCAAAATTATATAACTTATGATAAGACAGCCGTACAGGCGTATGCTTGTTTCTCGTCTCGGAGTCCCGAACACGCACACATTACTGACTCATACTCGCGTAGCTGTTATAGACACTTTAACGCACAGACTAACCTCTTTTCCTTCTCTTATTTTATTGATGTATGTTTTTTTTTTTGTTTTTGTTTTTTGAAACGGGCAATTTCATATACACGCAGACTACATTCTATTTTCGTAGGCTGACTCGCAACTATTCAAAAATGAAACATAATTTACAGAAACCATTGTAAATTTCTGCTGTAAATCGACCATATAATCCAATTTTAACTACGTACAAAAAACTGTACCTCGAAGTGGTGTAATGGTTAGCAAGCATGTCTCGCTAGAACAGTTATGACTGATTAGTGAGTTCGATCCTCACGGGCTGCCCCCACAGTTTCGGCCACACCTAAGATACGTTTAGAATTTTACCATAAAACTGGAGTTGTGAATAGTGTAACCGTTAGTGGCGCAGTAAGTGAATAAACGTGAATAGTTATAATTCCGGTTGCTGCTCTTTTGTTCACTTCGTACTGATGCCACCCGAAAAGGCATGAATCCACCTCCCTGCAGCAATGGTTTAAATAGGATTAAAGAATAGGTTTTCGTGTCTTTGGTGGCAACTAGTTATGGACTCAAACACAACCTGAAGAGGAATCAGCCTCGTTAGTCGAGCTCCATCTTACAGAAAATCACCCGGATTTAATGCTGCCATATATTCGAAATCCTCAATGATCGCATATCTATGTGCCGGTTTATCGTGATATGAAAAAATAATTCACCCACTGAGCTTACTTTTCTATTTAGCGTAGATCTGATATATACAGTGCTGTTCGATAAAAGTGACTCACCTGATTTATTTTTTACTAAAAGTTCTCTTCTCCGACGAAACGAAAGTTCAGCTAAATTCAAAGGATAAGCGATGTAAAATCCGAAGAAGAAGCTTTGAAAGCTCTTTGAATTTCGCAGTAAGTAGTGTCAAGCATCCGTTCAGTATAATGTTCTGGGGATGCTTTTCTTTTCATGGAACAGGTTTCTTAAAATCTATTGAAAAGACCCTCAGGAGTGAGCAGTACAAGAGAATGTTAGTCTTGTCTGCTCCCTTCTGCTGAAAGGGTGTAAATCGACCCCACCAAGCTCATTTTTATGCAGGTTAATGCTCCCTGTCACAAATCAAAATTGATGAAGGAATATTTGACGAGAAGCAGGTAAGTGTTATGACACGGGCACCCCAATCTCCTGACCTCAACCGCATAAAAAACTTATAGAGCATGTTGTTCAACTGCTTTCTCGAGAGCCTGTACTTTTATAATGCTATATATATATATATATATATATATATATATATATATATATATATATATATATATATATATATATATATATAATATGAAAGAACAATGAGATTTATAATTCAGAGTTTTATTTTGAAAAAACAGTGCTCAATACAACAACAGATAATAATATTATAATTGTTTTTTTTTGAAAATATATTATCATCGCAACACCAAAATTTCCATGTTTCAAAACTGAAAGTCCAATTCAAATTCAATTATAAAAATTAAGTTTAAATTACAAAGTTCCGTTCTATTATCAAGCGATACAAAGAATAACTTTTAAAATTCATTTGCTTAATTTATAAGTCCAGACAAATTTGATATTTTGAGATGTTGGGGGTTAAAGAAAATTTAATCTTTTTTTTTTTTATTTTAGGGGTGTTAAGATAATAGAACTGAATTTTTTATTTTAAGTTTAATTTTTATGGTTGAATTTGAATTGAAGTTTCAATTTTAAACTTGGGGATTTCGGTGTTGCGATGATAATAAATTGAAAAAAAATTAACAAATATAAATATATATATTAAGAAATGGACAAGGTCCGACAATTTATTTATTAAAGACATTTTTATGTTTAACGTTGTTATTTATAGATACGAGTATTTAAGCAAATGCTCTGTTTATGATAAACAGTATTAAATAACATTTACCGGCCTGAATGTCCGAGAAATTTTCAGAGAAAATATTCGTTCTTTGACAGGATTCGAACCTGCATCCTATACGGAACCGTCATTTACGCTGACGTGCCTTAACCGTCTCGGCCATAAAGAACCTTTAATAAATAAATTGTCGGACCTTGTTCATTTCTTAATATATGACGTCATTTGTTTACATTTGATACGCCAGAGCAGTTATGAATGTACGAGATTCATGGAAGATTGAAGTTTATAAGCAGTAAATTCGACCTTGTCTACCGAAATTGTGGCCGAGACGGTTAAGGCACGTCAGCGTAAATGACAGTTCCGTATAGGAAGCACGTTCGAATCCTGTCAAAGAACGAATATTTTCTATGAAAATTTCTCGGACATTCAGGCCGGTAAATGTTATTTAATACTGTTTATCATAAACAGAGCATTTGCTTAAATACTTGTATCTATAAATAACAACGTTAAACATAAAAATGTCTTTAATAAATATATATATATATATATATATAATTATTTATTTAAAAATATGATTCCAACATATATATATGCTTTCAAATAGAAATTGTCCTTCATCTTATATACAATGCTGAGACCAAGTTATTTCAACTTAAGCCTTTGGGCCCAGACCACAACTTTACAGGTGGTAAAGAAAAATAATGTAATGACCAGCCACCATTTGAACAAGTTAGATTAAAATGACTTAATGCCAAGCCGTCGGTTGAACGGTAGCTAAAAACCTTGTAACTATTTTTACACTTAACGTGAAAATCACATACCAATTATTTGCGAAATTTGACTCAGGAGCTAAGACGGAAGGGTTAAAATTGTTCACAAACGCAGGGCTGAAAGGGTTAAACCAACTCCATAATAATATTAGCATTATTTTATGAAATTTCACCGAATATAAGGCCCCAGAGCCACTCAAGGCAGCTGGTTAATGAATGGGGTTGTAGTAAATGTATAAAGGGAGTAAGTAAAAGTTCGTAATATGTATATATAGGATAGATAATTGTTGAACTGCGTCTTGAAGAGGTTAGTTTCTTAGTAATAGAGGAAGCATCCTCTCTGTTGTCTGTTCCACAATGTCACGGTCCTAGAAGCTGTCAGAATGGATCTTTCTCCTTACTAATGGAACACGTAAAGAATCAGGGTGTGTTAACCTTGTTTACGTAGCATAGTAGTTCCTAGCTGTGAAAGTCTGAACTCGTAGAACTAAGGAATGTAAATTAAACCGACATTTTTTTTCTCGTCTTCTCTTTCTAATTATTAATATTATTATGGAGAAAGAGAGAGAGAGAAAGAAAGAGAAAGAGAAAGAGAGAGAGGATAAATGTACTGGGGTAAATAGATTTATCTTCTTTTATGTTCCGTGTCCTTTCTTGACATGATCATGGTTCTCCGCATCTTCCTGTTCCTTGTAGCTCTTAAAAGGTTCTGTCTTTTTGTCATTTCTACCAAACCCTGTTATGTCATCCATTTGCTCAAGTGTTACGTGCTGCTTTCCTCTGTCTCTATTTCCCTCAATCTGTCCTGTGAGTATTAGATTTTCCAAGCCCTCCTTCCTCATTACGTGTCCCAGAAATTTCAACTGCCTCTTCCTGATGTTAATTATAAGTTTCCTTTTTGTTTCTATTCTCTCCAAAACCTCATTGTTGCTCACATGTTCGACATCCTTCTGTAGTACCACATTTTTGTGGTTTCAAGATTATTTTTCATCTTTGAGGAGATTGCCTAACATTTGCTGCCATACAGGAGGCTAGATATCACGTAACTGTTCAGTAGTCTTTTCTTTGTTTGTCTTAATACCCTGCTTAGCGTAGGCAGAAGGATGCTCGCCGAGTTAAGGCGGTGTCTCAATAAATCACTGTGGAGTAGTCACTCCACTATCAATCCCAAGAAATATCATGCTAAAAAGATACGAATCCCAATAAACCCATCATTGCACCTAAGCGTAAACCAGGAAAATCCAGTACACGATATATTGCAACGTTGCAGAAAGTGGGGGACTACTTAGAAATACATTCAGTGCAGCTGTGCCAGTCTTCTTCTGAAAGAAGTTGCGATTGAGGAGGTCCTTACGCATCCAAATGCGCCTCCCAAGTTTCCTGGTCGCCTCATGCTGTAAAAAGCAAATATGATCCACTCGACATGCGGCTAGGAAACTCTTTCTTTACTCCCGCTCACGAACTGAGATACACCGTGCGTCTGTTCTAAAGGTTTATGTCTAACAGGCAACTGACAATTAAATCTGGGATACAGAACGGGATATATAAAAGCGCCCATCTTACTTCGCCAAAGCAAAACAGACACGTTAACAACTCTAATCAATTAAGATCAGAAGCCACGAGAGCCATACCTGGTGCATATAGTTTTTGTTGTTGTATTTAGTCCCTTCTATTTCATGTGCATATACAGGCAGCCCACCAAGAACCTGGGGTGAAATACGGTTTATCATGTACACACACTCATACACATATATAGGCCCGTTGGTACAGTTGGTATGTCACTTGCGCTGTATCGTAACTGTCCGTGTTCAATTCTCGGTAGTGGATGCGCACTGCTGATGAGTCCGAAATAAGATGAAACGGCCGTCTAGTACGTACTTTCTGCATTCTGTTGAGTATTCTTCTTGATTCTATGTATTAATTGAATGTGTATTCAAATCCCCAATAATCTCACTGCTTATATATATATATATATATATATATATATATATATATATATATATATATATATATATATAGGTGTAACAGCAAAAAGGTCCAAATCATTGTAACCATAATTATCCGTCCCACAAAATGTTTGCTATCTAAAAAAAAAAACGCTAAACTAATTAAGTTTATTTTCCAGATTTTTAGATAAGAAATTTAGCCATCTTGTCACAATTTGTTGTAAGAATCACTTAAAAACTCTTTAGTTTATTCAGCTAGAAAAAGAACAGGTTAAAATCGCTTTGTGTCAGACCCAATGTCTTCCCAATCAACTGAGCAATGGTAAGAGGAAAAAAATCATTCTAGCCTTCAGTAATGGTACCAACATTCATATCTTGGCTTCCAGTTTCCAGTTTTAAAAACGAGGGAACAGTAGAGAGGAAAATAAGTTCAGGAGCTCACAACAGAAAGAGAGGACATCATTTCAACTTAGAGCTAAAGAGATCAATTAGAAAAGATCCAACTCAATCCATGAAATTTTAGTCAATGCGAAAAGAGTTTCAGCAATGACAGTCCAATACCAGTGGGAAAAAAAAGACTTGAAAATGAAATTGTACGTAAAACGTGTGAGTTACCATGTTACTCCAAGAGAAAAAGAAGGTTAGAGAGGGCGAAGATAATCTTCAATAAGTTGGAAAATGATCCTGGAAAACACACACACACACACACACACACACACACACACACACACACACATATATATATATATATATATATATATATATATATATATATATATATATGACAGTAATTTCAATACTTCATGCGCTTCCAATGTTTAGCTATGATTAATTAATGATGAACATGACATTTTCGTTTATCACTGATTTCAGCACGATTCTTCTGTTAAGCTTGGAGAGTAATTATTCATTCTTTTCGCTTAAAGTAAAGTTCAATAATGTTATAAAAACCTCGGAAAGTTTCAGTAAGAATTTAGCTGTTAGATCAGGTATTCCTGGGCATAACGATAAACTACAACCGGCTGCAAGTTATCTGATCAGGAGACGGGAGGTTTAGAGGATCAAGAAACCTCCCCATAATTGCTGGTTTTACTCGGTCCACCCTGACCAGGGGTGGTAGCAGCTGTTAGGATCACAGCTAGGAGCAAATAGTGAACCCCTCGAACAAAACACATAAAGGAAGCATGAAAGTACATTTTTACAGTAACAAATATCAGCAATACATTTTTATATAAAAGAAATTACCAACAATATATATATATATATATATATATATATATATATATATATATATATATATATATATATATATATACACTGCGTGCCAAGTTATTATCGAGATAACTTTTTCTAATATTTCAAAAACAGTCCAATCAATTCACACAAAATTTTCACACACTGTTGGCAACACTGACTTGCGCAATCACTGAAATTTTCGTACTGATCTGTGCAATGTAAACAAACTGGCGCTATATTTGTTGAAGGCATAAAATGGCATTCAAAATCATCGTCATAAAACTAGGTCCAAAATATTCGACATTAAATTATCAGTAGATTTTGATATGCTGCTAAACAAAATCAACCAATCAAGACACACCGACAGAGGCGCGAAGTTCGTTAAAAGAAACTATTTGAATAAAAGTTACAGCTACATTTAGTTAATCCAGCGGCAGAAAATGGACAAATTACTAAGGAATATTTTGCATGGCTTTCGAGTGCGTATTTTATTTACAGCTCAAAGTGAGAAAAATCTCTATATATGTCCATTTGTTTTCGAACAAATTACATTGGCTGTATTTGGAAGCTAAACAAAATCTCCGCCAAACGTGAAGACAATACAGCTCTCACACAACGCGTTACAGGAAAGAAAAGAGATATCCTAACAATCTTTCTGGCTACGAAAATTAACCCCATTTTGAAACTGGCTAAAATGTTAACCGAAAACGCCCGGGACCGTGAAAACTCCGTACAATTACTTCACAAAAACCGCCCTAAAAACAACAAAACTTTAAAGATACAAGAAAAACAGAATAAAATCTTTAAAATGTTTCTTGTCATATTCAATTCAATATGTATAAAAGAAGAATTGTTGACCAAATATGAATAATTTCGTACTGACAGGACGCGTGTAAATAACAGATTTACTATTAAATTGATTAATACAGCACTATCAACATGGCTGATGCTCAACTCCACGACAGCATTTCTCTGCGCCTTTTTGATGTTATGTTTCCCACTAACCTGAGGTGTAACAACTTTATTGAATCTATAGCTCCATCTACCGCAAGGATAGTTGGTCCTCTGTGTCGTGCCACAATGTTTTTCTCGCCTGAGTCTATCCTTTAAATCTTCAAATCAACCATTCGTCCTTGTATTTTGAGGTCCTCGACAAGAGACGTATATGCAATGTGATAGGTCCTGATCTGGCATCTCGTCTACAGTCACTTTCCCTCTGTCTTTTCTACAAATATTTTCATGGCAACTGCTCTGACGAGCGTTTTTTCCTTGGTACCCCAATTGAATGAATTTAAGCATTCTACTAGGTTGCCATCTCGATTCCACCCTTTCACTGTCGAAACAGTTAAATGTAGCCGTTTCTTCAACTCCAACAGATTCTTCTCTCTCACTTCCCGACAGTGAAATTCCCTTCCTCTTACTTGCTTCCCTGATAGCCATAAACTTCAATTATTCAAATGCAATGTCAATCGACATCTCCAGATGCCTTGATTTAATTCCCCATCCGTCTCTTCATCCTTTCCGCTATCACGCCTCTTTACTCTTGCTCCCATTCTCTGTAACCCCTTGCGTGCTATTGGCACTCCCGTCTTCAAATATTCAAATGTAATGTCAATCGACATCTTCTGATGCCTTGATCTTGATCCCTGTCCTTCTCTATATCCTTTCCTCAGACACCCCTCTTTACTCTTGCTCTCATTCTCTGTAATCCATTTCGTGCTAGTGGCACTCTCGCCTTGCTTGGGGTGAAATGGTTAAAAAAAAAGCTCTGTATTTTTCATCCCATAGCCATTCGTTTCGTTATCAGAAAAATAGTCTCTCTTAAAATTATTGAAATCTTTTCAACAGATCGTTTGGTCATGAAACACAATTTAGCCCCTTTATTAACAGTCTTCATTAATGATTACTCCCTGCCAATGTCTCTCTGTGTTGCATGTTATTCTTTGTCTCGCTTTCTGTTTTCCTATCGGATGATCAACATTCTCTGGATTCCGTTAATTTACGAAGATAAGTGGATAAAAAGAAAGAAAGAATTTTAAAATAATCATGTGTAGTTTTGGGAAGAATTTGGTCCTCAACAGATTGATAGGACACAAAACATGATTCACCCTCTCACTACAAGAATTGAAGAGGAATCCCTCAGATACCCATCCGAGTCTCACTCTTTTTTGTCTCTCTTCATCTTTCTTCTTTGCTTTACTCTCTCTTTCTCTCGGTCACTCTCTCCTACTGTTCCAATGTCAGTATCTATAATACGAAGCATGAAACACACAACATAGGTACAAGCGTATTCTTCATTTTATTTGCCGTGTTCCTTCAGAACGTAGGCGATCAAGGCCCTCCACTTCTCCTTATCCCTTGTAGCTCTCAATAAGTTTTGTCCCTCTGGTACTTCCCCCAGGCCATGTTCTGTCATCCACTTGGTTAAGCTTGTTAGGTATGTCATGCGTTGCATTCCTTTGTCTCTGTTTTCCTCTATTCAACCTGTGAGTATTAGATTCTCAAAGCCCTCCTTTCTCGTTACGTGTCCCAGAAATTTCAGCAGCTTCTTCTAGATGTTAATTATAAGCTTCCTCCTTGTTTGCATCCTCTCCAAAACATCATTTTGCTCACACGTTCAATCCATGATATCCTTAGCATCCTTCTG
The DNA here is from genome assembly GCA_903632075.3 of Acanthosepion pharaonis. Classification (NCBI taxonomy): domain Eukaryota; kingdom Metazoa; phylum Mollusca; class Cephalopoda; order Sepiida; family Sepiidae; genus Acanthosepion; species Acanthosepion pharaonis. The sequence continues at coordinate 243,702 of CAHIKZ030000218.1, read as the reverse complement.
TAGAACCATACCTCCGTTGAATCGAGTCTCTTCTTTATTTTTCAGGAGACCGTCCAACATTCGCTGCCGTAAAGAAGAACAAATGTCACGTAGTTGTTCAATACTCTTTTCTTTGTTACCAACGAAACCCTCCTGTCTTGTAATACTCTGACTAGTTCTTGGAATACGTCTTTGGCAATCCCAATACATCTTCGGATCTCAGCGTCGCATTTACCCTCCTTCATCAAACCACTTCCCAGATATTTCATCACCTGCTTGATTTTAGTGTCCCTGATCTGTTAATCGCATTTCGGGCTGTTGAATATATACATTGGTCACAACAAACCAAAATAAACCACAATCAACACAACATATGTTTTTTTTAAATTTCACATTTACTCTGTATTAGTAAGATGTGGACATTATTTCTTTGTGATTTAAAAAGAAACTTAAGACAAATTTTTCATATATTATATATCTAATGATTTTTTTTTTCATTTCATTTGTTGATCAGAAGGTATGTCTTTATTATGGTAGCGTGTTATATGCCACCCATATTTTGATTCTCTATTTTTGGGTCTTGTACGTTGAAATTCGAGTCCTGGTTATGACAATAAACTGTATCCATGTCCTAGGTATTACGATGAACTACGTCCAATACTAAGGCCTCTGATCAGGAGGCTTTGAGGAGCGTGGAACCACCTCTTAATTGCTGGTATTCCCAGGTTCACCTTGACCCGGAGTGGTAGCCCCTGTTAGGGTCCCAACTATAGGCAATTAGTGAATACCCAAACAAAAACAAAACATTATTAAAGTGAAAAATAGGTTTTAATACTATGAATACATTTTTGTGAAAATATTACCAGCAATGAATTTTTGAAAGAAAAAATTATTACTAGCAATAAATTTTTGGAAAAATATATTACTCGTAATATCTTGTCAGCATTAAATACACCATTTAGTTTGATATGCTGTAAAAGAAAACTAACCAAACCAAACCGTTGAAATTCTTTCAAATATTTTAAATGGTACATTACAGTCAGCCAGTATTCCCATATCTATCGAAAAGCACTTTTTTTATCTTCTAAAATTATGTCTCGTCAGTTAATCTTTATTTCCCCATCGTTGGGAATTTTAAAATACCATGTTTATTATACTTCCTGTTATAGTCACTGGGATGGAATAATGCTCAAAACAATTTTTGATACTTTTCCATAAAAATTACAAACTTTCCGGCGAATATATAGAATTATTATTATTATTATTATTATTATTATTATTTCCTTTGATTTCTGGCGTTTACACATTTCTTTCCGGGTCCCGCCCAGGGACCTAGGGTAAGAAATGGCATCATGACACTTTCCACTGACAAAAAAAAAAAAAAAAATTACATAGATAAAGCCCTTCGTAAAGGCTGTACTTGTCAGAACAATTTTTTGTATCTCCTTGAGGCATGGACTTCCAGGAATCCCTTCAATTAGTCTACTGCAATCTTTTCCAACCAGTCCTAGGGCTCCAACTACAACAGGGATTGTTGATGTTCACATGTGCCACATTTTCGAGTGGTGGTGTTCTTTTATTATTATTATTATTATTATTATTATTATTATTATTATTATATTTTTTCCGCAGGGTTTTCCATTTTCAGCTGTGGGTCTTACATCATGAGTGTTCTCTTAAAACCTCAAACAGATGGCACATTTCGCAGAATATTTGCATTACAAGGCAACGCAGACTCCTGAAGCGATGGGATCCTAGGCATTATTCTGATTTTTTTCATGTAGTTCTTTAGACTCGTTGATATAGACCCCAATAACCGAATGATAACTAGGACAATATTAGCCTGAACATCCCATATTATGGAAACGGGGCGCGTAAACAAAGGAAAATATTTAAATTCAGAATCAGAAAGAGACAGATTATATTTCTTGGACACATGATGAAGAAGGAGCGTTTGGAAAATTTGATGCTCGCAGGGCATAGCAGACGACCTAACTGACGGGCTTGTGTGAATGGACTGTGAGACAGGGGATGTGAGCGATGTTAAAAAGACAAACATTACCGAGAGCTGGAAGATATTAGAAGTTGTGATTCATGATCGCCTCTATCATGTGGGGACACGGCACATTGAAGAATATAGCTACAGTAAAAGGAATTATTGTAAGAGGATAAAGGCGACATTTGTCAGTACCAGTTAATCTATGATGTCTAAACATACCCCAACACAATCTTTTAGTCAATCAGCAGGATAATACAGGTGTGTTATAGTGGAACACACCTATTCTGCAGTTAATAGACACTCCCACCTATAATAAGTAGGAGTAGTAGCAGTCGCTGAGTCGCGGAGTTGGTCAGTCAATCGATGTCGGACGACCGTTAGTCGGATACTAAAAGTATCAGCGACCACCACTAGATTTCTCTACGTCATTACCTATTATATCAAATTTCTAACGTTTTGTACGTCGAACCTATTTTAGGGCCGACTTAGTGAAATACAAGTCTCCACTGTGAAACTACTCTACAACAAGGAGAATGTGACATCGCTGAAAAGATGTACTGGTAATTTCAAAAGCGTATTTTTGTTCGCGTTTAACTATAGCCGGACGATGATTTATGACTGAAGTCATGTAAAATATTCTATCTATTGGGATTTCTTGCTTTGGCATCATCTGTTGTGCCTTTTATTTTTAATCAATTCAATCAAAACAAAGCGATAATGTCACTAAGACGCAAGTGGAGGTACTAAAAGTGGAAGAAAATCAACAGTCTGTACTGAGGAGAACTCTGGAGAAAGGACAACAAAAAAATGGGTTTCACGAAGGCAAGGAGTTAATTGACGTTGCATTTAAATTTTTGACGATTGTAGTTGGTGGGGAAGCGAAGAAATCGGAAGGGTTTTCTACAGTCGAGAAAAAAACCCCATTAGAACAGAACATACTGTTAAATGTTGAACAGTAATAAAGGAGACCTACTTGCCAATCAAGTAACACGATTAAATTCATGCAATCGGAGCCGAAAGGAGGGAATGTGCTCATACAATTTGCCCTGAAAATATTTGTAGGAAAGGAAACCACGTCTCGTCGGGTGCCAGGCCAGGATCGATTACATAGCAGACCCTTCTTCTAATGCTACTATTGTTTTTATATACAGTGATATTTTCTGCTTAAGCGATTTTGTAATATTGTGTAATCTTACAAGCTGACTATTCTATCGAGTAACGTTTTGTGTTATAATTAAATTAATTAATTTATATATTTCTGAAATTTTTAAGACCAAGGATATTTTAGAAAAAAACATTTGGTCTGAAAAGATAATTATATAAATATATTCATGAAAGAGATTATAACCGAGATGGATTTTAAAGAATTTTCTTGGCGTATTATAATTATATATATATATATATATATATATATATATATATATATATATATATATATATATATATATATATATAAATTGAACTCTCCTATCGTATTCAACTTCAGAGGGACAGCAATGCAGTTCCTAGGAAATGACACAAGCACATATGATTTTGATTATAGTGGTGAAGGCTTTGTACAGAACCAACCACTCTAAGTGCAGAGACCTGGTGCACTACGTGACAAAAGGTCCCCAAACGATACCCCGCAGGTTTTGAATTCAGAGTTGTCCTTTTCCTAGAAGTGGATTCATTCGTAAGTGAATGTAATGGATTCGACTAGAATTCGAACTCGGATATCCGAGCCCTCAATCCGAGACGCTACCCACTACTCCACCGTACCTTTCTCTCTCTCTCTCTCTCTCTCTCTCTCTCTCTCTCACTCACTCACTCACTCACTCACTATCTATCTATCTATCTATATATCTCTATCTATAAAAGGCAGGATGTGTGTGTGTGTGTGTAACGAATGCACGGCCGCAATTTTTGACGGATTCGCACCTTAATTTACATGCACATGCTCCAGGTTAGCGGAAAGGACAAGACCGACTTTGCATTTCCCAACTCCCATCGATAGTGGAAATAATCGATTTTTTCACGCTTCTACGGCAGTTTTCATGTAGTTTGCGGCCATTTTCTACTGGCCAGAGTGAGAACCTATAGCTGGCTACCACGAATAGGCAGGGAGGTTCTCTTGGCCAGCGTGAGAGCCAGCAGCTGACTGACACGAATGTTAACTAGCATGCTAGCATGCAAAAAAATCGATAGCTGCATTCGTCACAAGTGGAAAAAAATTTAAATCTGCATGGCACTTTACTCCAATTGGCTCATTCGCTTGCTTACACTCAACGTTGATTCTGATTCAGCAGAACTGGGTTGGGTGTGAAAAAGTATTTTTTGTTAACATTCTTTTTTCATTCGGTTTTTCCAGTTACGAGTCCTTTTTTAAAGCTGATCGTTTTGTGTTCATTTTGTTTAGTTCTTTTTTCGTAACAGATTTAATGTTTAGTGTGAGATAGGCAAGAAGTAAGGCATGTAGCAATATCAGCACGGCAAAGGGCACTCCTTTAAACGCAAGGAAGGCCAAAAATATTTTAAGTCAAGTGATAGCGATTGCTATATGAGTCGTACGATTTTGAATCAAGCACGGGCAACGCCAATATGCTGCTAGTATATATATATATATATATATATATATATATTAATTTAAACGTTATTTTTGGGGATACCCGTATTTGAGTACAATATACGGATTTTTAACCAGTTCATATTTCTTGAATGTGCAGGCCAGGTAGACGAGATAAACACTGATTAAGAAAAGGGTCAATTTGCTTAAATTCATCTATGCACCAAAATAACATTTGATGCAAGAGAAAATATGTCGGATTAAACATAAAAGTCCATTAATTCTTTGAAATTGCTTTGTTTCCGTTTCGGATACGAAACTTAACAGATATTTGTGTTAAAGCAAATAGAAACTTGCTTGCACGTGGGATCAGACGTCGTTTGCTCCTATGAACAGGATCACATGTTCGAATAATGCTGGGGTCGATATTTTTTATAAACAAAATAAACAAACTTTGAAAGCAGGACGTTTTTCTCAAATACGGGTATGCACATTATATATATATATATATATTAATATTTGGTAATCCGTATGGGTAATCCCAAGGAGGATGAAATCCTGAGAGCTCAATGTAAACCCATGGCTCTGGTGAAATAAATTATTATAATGGTTCCTTAAAAGTGGTCTGTTTTTTCCTTTATATATATATATATATATATATATATATATATATATATATATATATATATATATATATAAAATTTTACTTATCCATCCGTCAGATTTTTTTTATCACTTAAAATGTTATTTATAGTGGATACTCATATTTGAATAGAGGTTTCATTTATTTATTAAACAATATATTCATTTATTTTTGTCAAACACCCTGGATATTCGAGAAATCTTAGCGCATATTTTTTTCTTCCAATGTGATTTTTCGAATATTCAGACCGGTAGACGAAAATAAATAAATATACCGTTTAATGTATAAATGGAGCGTTTATTCAAATAAGAGTATCGACTAAGAATAGCGTTAAAATTGAGAAAAAATCTGTCGGATTGATAAGTAAAATCAATCTTATATATATTGGGCACCTCGAGGTGGTGTAATGGTTAGCAAGCTTGTCTCGATAGAACAATTACGGTTTAGTAGTGAGTTCAATCCTTACTTTCGGCCTTGTGCCACATCTAGGCTACGCTTGGAAAATCAATTGGGCACCTCGACGTGGTGTAATGGTTAGAAAGCTTGTCTTGCTAGATCAATTACGACTGAGTTGCGAGTTCGATCCTCACTGGGTGCCCCATACTTTCGTCTTTGTGCCACATCTAAGCTGAGCTTAGAAAATCACTATATATTTTAAGACATTTTTTTTTTATAGATACAAATATTCAAGTAAATGCTCTGTTTAAACAGTATTAAACAACATTTACCGGCCTGAAGGTCCGAGAAATTTTCACAGATAATATTCGTCCTCCGACAAGATTCGAACCTGTATCCTATACGGAACCGTCATTTAGCTTGACGTGCCTTTAACCGATTTGGCCGCAGAGGTGCTTTCGGTTAACAAAGTCGGATTTACTGTATTTGAAATTTAATTCGATGACAATTCAAGATATTTGCTTTGGAATAATTCTTAAATATTAAATGTGTTGGAAATCATAAAATGATTAGGTATCAGTGGCCGTATCAAAGATAAGATTACCTGACGAAACCTATCCTTCCTCTGGTTTTTCTAGCA
>CAHIKZ030000218.1:197500-232500 GCA_903632075.3 Acanthosepion pharaonis | reverse complement strand
GCTAGAGCCACCCCTCACATGTGTCACCTACCCGAAGGATATGCGCATGGCCGACGAGTATCTTGAAGTAAGTTACGGGGGGTCGTGGAAGAAAGTGTGTCTGGCCACACACAAAGATGCCCTCTGCCAAAAAGTTGGTTTTAACGTGGCTTTTTACAAGGACGGCTATTTTGCTGAGACATACGATATCCGGTGTCCAGAAAATTTTCAAACACTGTCGAATTGCTCGATTACGTCCTATGGGTTTTGTGTTTACCCCGTTGTCTGCAAGTCTTAATTTTGAATTTGCTTATTTCTTTTGTTTTTTTTTATATGTGTGTGCCATGTCCTTTTAGGATATGGACGATTATGGATCTCCTCAACTTCCTGCCCCTTGTAGCCCTGAGCAAAGTTTAACACTTTACCATCTTCTTTGTTACCTGTCTGCCATTTATTCACAAAAAAAAAAAAAAAAAATCTTGTTTGGTAAGTTACTCAGGCATATAAAAAATGTTTACCTAAAAAAAGAAAAAAGTAAATAAAATAGATAAAAGAAGTGAAAGAAAGAATATATATTTAAAAATATTTTTTCGATGAATCTAAATAAAGTAAGTATTGTTTTATTTTTTTTAAGTATTGTTTTATTTTTTTTAAGTATTGTTTTATTTTTTTAAGTATTGCTTTTTTTTAGATATTTTTTCCCGTTTTCAATGTTTTTAGATCGAATGAGAATTATCTTCATTATCTGTCTATATTTCTGAGATGAGGTCTTATGTACACTATTTACATTATTCGGACTATTGTCCTCGTCTTTACTAAATCTACAGAAAAAAAATCTAAGATCATTTTGTGCTGAGACAAAAAAAAAAAAAAAAATAAAAAAGAGGCCTTGTGGATAAATGAATAACTTTTTTTTTTTTTTTCCAAAATTAAAAACAAACTCCACAATTAAAAACAGCAGCAGCAACAACAAAAACAAAGACAAAAGTTGACCTTTCGCTTTGACTAGATAAAGAGACCTTGTTTCCCCTGCTTTTCAATGACGGACGAAGCCAGTTGAATTCAACGCGCTATCAACATTTCACGAAGACTGTATATCATGTTTTCCTTTCACACAAATGTATTTTTCTCTTCTTTTTCTTTTTATATTTAAAAATATCCAAACAATTCAAAATGTTGTTTATCATTTCTACCCTTTAAAATATTTCACTGAAACCTGAAAATAAATCTAATTATTCGTTATTTTAGAAGATTCCTTTCGATGATTATATCAGTTCATTCCGTAGCCGGTGAAACACGCTAGAGAACAAGTGACAACAAGTCATGTTAAAATTTCATCACTCACTATTCTTAATAAAGTTGTTTTTTGGGTTTTTTTTCCCTTCTTCGGATATCATGAGATTTTTTTTTCAATCATATCACAAAGAACCCCATGAATGTTCCAAGCGATCCATTAATTATTACAATCATATATCGTTTTTTTTTTTTTTTTTTTTTAGCACCTGGGTAAGGTTCTGTTAATTTTACCCTTTTCTATGCTTTTTCTCTCGTCTTTTGGAACAGAGACGCCGATTTACTACTATTATTCTTTCAAGATGATCATGGCTATCCACAGTTTAGTTTTCGTTATAGTCGTTTTCTTACGAAGTTTGTTGCCTTTTCCACAATTTTGATTTCATAATTGTCCTCTTCCTAGACTGGCTACCCAAAAAGTTGGAGAAAGCAATCTACCCTACTATTCAACCCATAGCTGTGTGAAGAAGAGATTCTTTGACATAATATTTTTTTTCGAAGTTGTGTCTCTTTAGGATATAATCGATAACGGCTCTCCACAATTTCCTTTTCTTTATCATTTATAAATTACCACGACTTCTTGGGTAAGGTAATGGAGTCATCTTCCAATGCCTTTTCCACGTTTCTGTATTCAAGGTTGTCTTTCTCCTAGACTCGATTCCATGAAAATCTAGACAGTTTGGCCTACCTTACTATTTAACCGGAAGCTAAAAAGATAGTTTCATGCCTTTTTCAAGGGTATTATTTAATACCATAATTCTTTAGAACGTAGTTGATCATAGCTATCCATGGATTTCCTTTCCGTATTAATTATTTTTTTAAATGCCAAGTCACCTCGAGACATTAGATAGCATGGCTCGCCACACAATTATTTGTTTGTAGCCTTCGAATTCTCATAAATATTTGGGAAATAAAATGGAGGCGTTTCCTATTCTCGTTTCCATGATTATGAATACAGTTTTCCTTCTCCTTGAGCGGCTGTCACTCAAGGCGTGGGAGCCCGGTGTATTGCATCGGTGGTGAGGAAGAAGTAATATATCTTTGCATTTTCCAATTATTAATACGAATGTGAACACCAGAGACCATGAAGGGGTTTGAACTCGTCACCACGGTTCCGCTTTGCGCGCTTATATTCGTTTCGCTACATGCTACACGTACAAATTTTTACGTAAAAACTGCCCCCAGCGAATGAAGCCTGTAAGTCATAAAGATGACCATGGTTCTTCGAACTTTGTAGACTGGCGATACAGAATCACAGGCAACGAATTGTACCAAATAAAAGAAATCACATTGACTTCCAACAGCAGCAACCTGTAAAATAGATAGCACATAGAATTGGAAGAGAAAATAATAGTATAACCAAGATGTTGATATTCCACACTGCTTCGAATAAAACCTAAGGTAGAAAACAACCTTCAGTAGGGCGGGTTGATTTCTCATTTTTTTTAGATCAACATTGCACTTTATGTGAACGCTGGTGTTTGATGTGATAAGAACGACAAGAATAATAGCTTTTACAAAATTTTGCGCCTTTAATTGTAAAAATCGTCTGAAAAATGTACAGAAATACTTAATTTCTGTTGGCATTGGCTTACAAACTTCCTTCAAAATTTTACTATTTCAAGAAAAAAATCCAAATAAAGTTGATATCTTTTGCATTAGATATATTGAATGAAAAATATATTCAAGCCAAAATTCTACCTATGAATAGGCACATGTAAAATATGCAATTCTTTTATTGTATTCGATAATTAAAAACTAAAAAAAGTCTACTCAGTGAATAAGATTTTTAAATCATTTGTTAGACTATAATTAACAAAAAAAAAAAGCATAGATAAAATTGCGTATTGTGCTGGGCACAAATTATAAGATAAAATGTGTTTAAAGTTGTATTGTTTATTGAAAATCACACTAAAACTACTGCACTGTATATCATCATAATATCGTTAAATTGTTCAGTATAATTTTCCTTTGAATTGAATGCATAATGATTTGGTAATAATACGCTTGTGTAGTGATTTTCCAAGCGTAGCTTAGATGTGGCACCAGGCCGAAAGTAGGGGGCACCCAGTGAGAGTCAAACTCACTACTCAGCCGTAATTGATCTAGCGAGACAAGCTTTCTAACCATTACACCGCCTGGAAGTGATCTAATATGCTTGTGTATATGTATCTTGTTCGTATACAATTTGTAAAGCATCAGTAAATTATAAATTTTATAAAGCTGTGTGATACAGCTTCCACTGATCACTGGAATGAAATTGCCACGTCCCAGTTTTGAACCTAAACTCAATCTTTAAACTCCTCAAAAAACGATAATAATTTGCGCTTTAACTTGTCAACTTTAAAATTGAGTGCAATACCAGGCTTCCAAAAGCGACCTGCCCTAACATTCAGTAGAGGAAAGATCGATAACAGTTATTGCAAGTGAGAAGTTTATTTTCCTGAAAAATCCATTGCAGAGAAAGATTTTATAAATTTCAACCGAAAATAACGCGGGCTGTTCAGTCAATGAACGCTTTTAAGGAAACAGCTAATATTGTCATTAGCATTGCCATAATAACATTAATTTCTTTATAAGTAGAATCTGGTAGAGTTCAAGCAAAATAATTAATTTTCGAAATCCCAGCAACCTACTCAGTATTTTCACCAGTTTGAATATATTTTTAATTTAAAAACACTTCAATGGTTTCTATAATTATAGTTTTACATCTTGCAGTATCTGTCTATATTTCTGAGATGAGGTATTATGAACACTATTTACACTATTCGGACTATTGTCCTCATCTTTGTCGCCATATTTATTACAACGTTTCGGCCTTTCAGTATCTGTCTATATTTCTGAGATGAGGTATTATGAACACTATTTACACTATTCGGACTATGTCCTCATCTTTGTCGCCATATTTATTACAACGTTTCGGCCTTTCAGTATCTGTCTATATATCTGTGATGAGGTATTATGTACACTATTTACATTATTCAGATTATTGTCCTCATCTTTGTCGCCATATTTATTACAACGTTTCGGCCTTTCAGTATCTGTCTATATTTCTGAGATGAGGTATTATGTATACTATTTACACTATTCGGACTATGTCCTCATCTTTGTCGCCATATTTATTACAACGTTTCGGCCTTTCAGTATCTGTCTATAATTCTGAGATGAGGTATTATGTACACTATTTACATTTTTCGGACTATTGTCCTCATCTTTGTCGCCATATTTATTGAAACGTTCCGGCCGTTGTACGCTCCGGCCTTCTTCAGGTGGTCGAAAAGTCGAACTGAACCCTTTATTTCGCTCACTGGGGTAGACTGTTCTAGTTCCATGTGCCATGTTTAATGGATGTCAGTTATCAGTTATCTCCTGTTAATTCCCCTCTCCAAGTTCTCCACAGCTTTAACCGGGTATTGAGCGTACAACGGGCGAAACGTTGTCATAAATATGGCGACAAAAATGAGGACAATAGTCCGAATAACGTAAATAATGTTTTACATCTTTATTCGCTCATTGATATGGTTAATAAATTAACATTAGGGATCAAGTAACTACAAGTCTCCTCAATCATTCAATCTCGTCTCTATTCGATATTTTAAATAGTGACGCATAGTGATTCTTCTTTAGATTTCCGGTTGCTTCATCCCTTTTGTGATCGTCCCTAGTGATCTAACAACTATGGGAACAGCCGTCAATTTTATGTTCTGTAACATCTTCAGTTCCCTAACGGCGTCCAGATAAAATAACTGTTTCCTCGCTTACTTTTAATTTTGAACGAGGACCAACTAGGACAGAGATATCAATTAAGTGTGACTGATTTTTTTTTCTTCTCATACTTCACTATAATTCTGATTTTCTGCTCAAGGATAGATTATCGTTTCGAATCTTAAATCCTCCGAAGGATTTTGCGTTATTCATATTTTGTACGTTATTATTATTATTATTTCCTTTGATTTCTGTTGTGTACTCATTTCCTTCCGGGTCCTAACCAGAGGCCTAAGGTCAGAAATGGCCTCATAACATTTTCTACCGAACAATTTTTGAAAAAAATCACGCACATTTACATAGAGCACTTCGTAAAGTTTGATCTGTACTTGTGTATTATTATTATTATTATTACCACTACTACTATTACCCCCACCAACACCACCATCGCCTTTGATTCCTGATGTATACCCATTTCTTTCCGGGTCCCCAAAAGGAACCTAAGGTCAGAACTGGCATCATGAGACTTTTTGAGAAAAAAATAAAAAAAAAAAAAAAAAAAAAAAAAAAACAGAAGATCGAAGACACAGATAAAACCCTTTGTAAGTTGTGAGCTGTACTTGCGAGTACAATTTTCTGTATTACTTTAAGGAATGAGCTACCAGAAATACCTTCAATTAGTCTTATCGATCCGAAGGCTCCAACTACTAAAGGAATTGTTGATGTCCTAATGTGTCACATTTTTTTTCGATTTCATGGTCTTTTTATTTTGACAGTTTTTGAAAATTTTGAAAGTCATGTCAATAAGAAGTCATATTCTGTTTTTGTGGCCTCTGATCACAATGTCTGGGCGATTAATTTTGATTATTCTGTCTCTTTATATTCTGTAACCAGGTCTGGGTAATGTTCATACCAACTTCTTACAGTTTATTATTATTATTATATGATGTGTGTGCGGATAGCGTAATCATTATCGGCGTTCAGAGTTCCGTTCCGTTCTGTCACGTTCACTTCGATTTTATGCCCTTGGAAAAACAAGAATCCGTCTTTCTTCAGCTGCGTGTTAAATAGTAGGGCAAACTAGGTTCTCTTGCCTTGAATGGCAGCCAGTTTAAGAGAAAGGAATCTCATCATTCAACCGATACACCTCTTAAACAATAAAGCAGGCTGGGCCATTTTTCTTAGTAGAGAAATGACCAATGCTAGAAAAACCTAAGGAAGGATAGGTTTCGTCAGGTAATCTTACCCTTGATACGTCTACTGATACCTAATCTTTTTATGATTTCCAACACATTTTATATTTAAGAATAATTTCAAAGCAAATATCTTTAATTTTCATCGAATTTTCTTAATATGATTACTTTTTTTCCCACTGGTTTGGAAAGTTTCTAATTGTTTTTACAAGACTTTTTTTTAGAGCGATCTTAGTGCTCCAGTAATCATCAGAACAACTGTCACGATTACATTTATTTATTCGGTTCTCTGATATCGTCTAAATATTTTTCCCAACTTAGTACACATTTTTATTTTTGTCTCTGTTCTGCTGAGAAGGAGACTTCCATGAAGAAACAAATCTTTCTTTGTTTACGATTCTTTTTTCTCAACTCTTCAGCTGTATAACATTAAACTTTTGAATTTCTTCTCGTTTGTGTAATGACGAATCAAATTCCGTGTCACAGTTCTCATTGAATGACTGTTCCAACCCAGTCGGATATATACACGCATGTGCAAATTAAATGAAACAAAACGAATAAATCCGTTATTATTTACTTTTTTTCGTATTTTTCCAATGAAACATGACCCACTGCATATGTTAGTACTTCGTATGTCCATTCCACGACGTCGTTCCTTGTAGATTGACCACAGTTTCTCGACTGGATTTAAATTAGGAGTGTTTCCGGGCCAGTTTATAGTACTTTGATTTGCTCACTGTTAAGGCTTGCCAGTGTGTTCGTGCAGCGTTACAATTTCCGTACGCTTCCTTGGAGTAAAGTCCATCGCGGATAATGGCTGTAGGACAACTAATCGACAGTTGAGACAATAGTGTCTGGGTGTGATAAAAATCTGATGTAATCACTGACGACGCAATATTTTTCAAGACCAAACAAATTTCATCATACACCCCGAAAATAGTTTCATATCAATGCCCTCCACTGCAAATGACCTAATCTGAATTAAAAATAGAAATCGATTACGCACTGTCATTCTAGTGGGTCTAAAACTGATTGTATGGTGAAAAAAAAGTAAACTAAAGCGGTTGCTTCAATTCATTTGCACAAGTGTGTATTTCTTTTTTATTTTTTACTTTGTTACGAACATTTTTTCCTGTAGTTTGCAATTGCAGCCTCTTCACAGATCACCTATGCTATTACACCTGTGTTTTTTCCTCCCGTCGGTTTTGTCTGGTGACTCTTGGTAAAGATCAAATGACTGTTAATCACATTAATATTCCAGCAACTTCCACAGGTTTAGAGCTGATTTTTATTGAAAACCTTCTCTAAATAATTTCTCCATTTATTACTAACTAGACCCCAGGATATTTCTAACTATATGGTCTCATATTCATGTAACTGTGTTAACGTTAATCTGTATCTTCTCATTTGTATACCTTATCCATTTCAACCTTCGTCGCTTCTCTATGTCTTATTTAAACTCTACACATATATTAATCAGATTTGGATTATTATATCCTCACTTTTGTTTTTTGTGTGTTATTTCTCGATAAAGAATTTTAAGACATCACATAGTTTACACTTTTTCATCCATAGCTGCCATGTTATTTTTATCTCATTGTCTCTCGATGACAAGCTAGTCTATATTTTGTACTGTTAAGATTTATCCAAAGTAAATGACAGTAAAGAGAGCGCAACCATGTCTTTCTCTCCTTAATTCTATATCCAGCAATCCTTTCTTTCTATCTTATTTTCCACTTGAAGACTATTTCGAGTAATGGTTAAGCGGCCATGATTTCAACTCCGTTTAGTTTCCAAGCATGCCGTTCAGTCTTTTTTTTCTCTTGATATGTTTCTATGTCTTATTCACACCTCGATTGATTATATTCGCACCAAGGTTATGACTTGTCATAACCGAGCAGCCATATATGCAACTTTTGCGTCTTTCTGATTGAGGGTTTCTCAATTTCCACTTGTTGAATAATCGGGAATTTTTAAATGAAATTCACTGAATTCTCAATAACAATAATAAAAAGAAAAGAACAAAGTTATTCAAGAAATCACCAATGGAATAAAAAGCAAGGCAAAGGCAAAGAAGTTCACAAAATAGAAATAAAGTCCATATATATATATATATATATATATATATATATATATATATATCAGTCTGTTCATTTTCTTTCTATTTCAATCTGTTCATTACCTATCTATCTCTGTGTGTCTGATATATATATATATATATATATATATATATATATATATCCATCTCTCTCTCTTTCTCTCTCTCTCTCTCTATATATATATATATATATATATATGTGGTGCGGCAGAAATATCTCCCAACATAAAGTTAGACATTGGTGGTAATGATGCTTTTATCTAGCTAATGTCATGCCATTATATGGTGATTTTCTGTGAGGGACTTTAATCAAGTGTTTATAGCCTTCAGACTTCAATGCAATAAAAAAAAATGTCCGCTTATTCAACAGGTTATGAGTCCAAACGCGGTCTCTTTTTTTAACATCGATCGACTCAAATATGAATTATGGGTAGTAAAATTTTTAGGGTATATTAGAATCTAAAAATTAAATGACAGTATTTTGACACCACATGAAGGTATCGCTGACGAAAATTATTTTGAAAAGAATGCAGAGGCGTTCAATGAATTTTTTTAAGCATATCACCTCAAGGAAGGCGGGAGTGCCACTAGCATGCATGAGGTTACAGAAAGTGAGATCAAGAGTACAGAGGGTTGTTTGCGGAAAGGATATAGAAAAGGACGGGGATCAGGATCAAGGCATCAGAATATATCTATCATTATATTTGAATATTTGAAGATTATAGTTATCAGGGAAGCAAATAAGAGGAAGGGAGTTTCAATGTCGGGAAGTGAGAGATAAGAAGCTGTTGGAGTAGAAGAGACGGCTACATTTAACCGTTCTGATGGTGAAAGTGTGGGACCGAGATGCTAACCTTGTAGTACGCTTAAATTCATGCAATTTGTGAACCAGTGAAAGTGGCTAGTCAGTACAGTTGCCATGAAAATATTTGTAGAGTACCAGCAAAGCTATGGCTGAAATAATAAAGAACAACAATTCATAGATACTTCTAAATTTTCCCTATGATTACGTTAAAGGGAACGCTGCGAACTTTTGCATCGATTTATTAGATGACAACATTATTCATGTTAAATTATTATCGCAAGATGTGTACTTTTTTTTTTTTTTTACTATGGCTTCTACGTTTGGACTGATTATTTACAAGCCAAGCGTTGCCTTGTCAAGATATGATTAAAATAACTCAGATTTTTTTCCGTTTTTTTCTCCTTTATCTGTTTTAATCCCTTATTTTTATTTTTTTAAAGATTTCTTTTTTTTTTCAGTTTAAATTTCTTCTTAGTCTGAAAGGTGCTTCCTTCGATGGAAGATATCGTCTGGTCGGACTGAGCCAAAATCCTTTGGCAGAGTTGTGATAATTGTAGATTTTCACCAGCAAGAAACAGCATTTGAAGCGATATGCGATATCGAATTTAATGGAATAGCGAGAGAGAGAAAAATAAAAATAACAAGAAATAGAGACTCATACTTGATGATGTATTTAAAAGCATTGGTAATAAGTTTACAATTTACATCATATACAACAATGTGTTTGTTATTGATTGTAAGGACTCTAAATAAAATAACCAGCTTTCTTTATTTTTGTATGACGTTTTTTCTTTCTATATTAGTCGGCTTTTATTATGCTATGTATCTTACCCGCTTTCTGTATAGACAGACAGACAGACATGCGTATACAGGGGGATGCAAAAGTAGGTATAAAGTAATGAAACACAAAACGTATTGTATTGATTGTACAAACATATCAAAAATAAATATATCAATAATAAACATATCAATAATAAACATATGAAACCTTCAAATGGTCATACTGTTTGTTCCCGGAATTTACATACTCCTCTTTATCTGCAAAATAGTTATTATTATTATTATTATTATTATTATTATTATTATTATTATTATTTCCTTTGATTTCTAGCATTTACACATTTCTTTCCGGGTCCCGAACAGGGACCTAAGGTTAGAAATGAAATCATGACACTTTCCACTGACAAAAAAAAAGAAAAAAAAAAGAAAAAAAATTACATAGATAAAGCCCTTCGTAAAGTGTGGACTGTATTTGTCAGAACAATTTTTTTATCTCTTTGAGGCATGGACTTCCAGGAATCCCTTCAATTAGTCTACTGGAATCTTTTCCAACCAATGCTAGGGCTCCAACTACAACAGGGATTGTTGATGTTTCCATGTACCACATTTTTGAGATTTTTATTTCAAGGTCCTTGTATTTTGACAGCTTTTGGAATATCTTCAAATATACATTGCAGTCAGCAGGGACTGTCATATCAATAAGGAGACACTCTTTTGTGTTCATTAATAACAATATCTGGGCGGTTGGCTTTGAATGTTCTGTCAGTGTGTATTGTGTAGTCCCATAGAATTGTAACAGGTCCTATCTCCGTAACCGGGTCTGGGTGGTGTTCATACCATTTTCTTTCAGTTTCCTTCCCGTAGAATTTACAGATTTTCCAGTGCAGATATTGGCCCGGTTTTTATACTCAGTGGGTGTCAATATCGTGCAACCTGATACAACATGATCATTTGTTTCTGGATATTTATCACAGAATCTGCATTTTGGGCAAACACAATATTTTAGTATATGTGCTTGATAATTCCTAGTTAGCAAGCATTGGTCCTGTGCAGCAATGATAAAACCTTCAGTTTCAGCTTTCAAACCAGCAGTAAGTAGCCACTGATGGGTACGGGTTTTGTGTACGTCAGCTTGTTTGGTACGGGCAGAGTATTGGCCATGAATTATTATTATTATTATTATTATTATTATTATTATTATTATTATTATTATTATTTATGAAAAAAAATATGATATAAGAAATATTCAGAAAATAAAATATTAAAAAAAATGTTCATAAATAAATGAATTCTCGTATTAAATGAATACTAGAACTGCAATTATAATGCTGTGTCTCTTTAGAACGTAAATAATAATGGCTCTCCACATCTTCCTGTCCTTTGTAGCTCTTAATAAGATCTCTTTTTGTTATATCTCCAACATCCTATTCTGCCATCAAAGCAAGGCAAACTAATTAAAGTATATACATATATATATATATATATATATATATATATATATATATATATATATATATATATATGAGAAATTTCTCAGAGTTAACCTGTAAAAATATTTATAAATGTAAAAGACAATAGAAAAAGTGAAATATTAGCCGGGGCGTTTCGTCCAATGTGGACTTTTTCAAGACAAAAACGAAATGAATGTATTAAAATTCAAAGTAAACATTCACAACTGTGTCAACAAATCAACAGAAACTAGTTGAATCCGTCAACACAACTATAAAAACAATATTTCCACACGTAACACTGCATGGCGTAATTTTCAGTTGACAGTATGAATATAATAGTGTTTTCTAAATTCTTCCATTTGCTAAGCAAATTTTGTTTTGTTATTAGTTACTGTGTTTTAATAATTTTTTTTCGTTTTTGCCTTAAAAAAGTCCACATTAGAGGAAACACGTCGGCTAATATTACAGTCTTCCTATTGTCTTTTACATATATATATATATATATATATATATATATATATATATATGTTAAAGGGTCCACCCCTTTTTATACAAGTGTACTCGCTCAGTGTGTACTTGTACTGCTACGGGTGAATACCCGGAAGTGATACAATAAGGAAGTGAGAGGATGAGTGTGTGAGGTAACCGCTTTGTAGGAGTCACAGATGCGAGGACGTAGACTCAGAAGGAAGTCCTACTTCGATACTGAAATTCCCAGACTGCATATATATTATTATTGCTACTAACCGCATTTCTGGATCTACTAACCGTATTACCAATTGTATTATTGCGTCAATACATTTATTTGCTATATTTCATTCCTGCGTTTGTCATTCATTTGAGACCGGGTTTCATCCCGGAATCCACAACAGTATATATATATATATATATATATATCGTCTCGTTTAAGAACAGTTTTTCTTTTGTCTTTTATTCATATATATATATATATATATATATATATATATATATATATATATATATATATATCCATATTTTTAAAAAATATAAAAAATAATTAAAAAATAATAAGAAGAATAGGGCACTGTATTTTTTTTTAAAATAAAACAAAAATATTAAAGAACTCTGGATTATTTACCTAACGTGTTCTTTCCTATTTTTGTACATATCTGCACACACACACACACACACACACACACACACACACACACATATATATATATATATATATATATATATATATATATATATATATAAGTGAACATTGAGGTCAACACTCAGGGCGACAGACGCAATCGTCAGGCGGCCTGACAGTTCATTTTCTTATATTTATATTTACATACGTTCTATCTCTGATATTGAGCACTTTATCCCATAAATATAACACACCTTAAAACTATATATATATATATATATATATATATATATATATATATATATAGTAATGATACATGGTAATCCGTATGGAATTTCCAGGAGGGTATAGATCCAGGGACAGCTCTATGCCAAAAGACAGATCAAAATTATTATTAATTAAAGAATATCAAACACTTAAAATTAACAATTTTTATTTCATGAGAGTTCTAAAAAAACAGCAGCTCTCAATCTTCAAGATCTACAAACAAATCACAAATGAAATGGAAAAAAATATTCCGGGTTAAAAACAAGAGATATTGTTATTTAGAAAGTGCGTGGAAAAGACAGTTATATATATATATATATATATATATATATATATATATATATATATATATATATATATATATACTTTAAAATTCAGGAGGTCAGTTGAATTCGCTACCTTGGTTTCAACGTTACAGTATCCTCAGGCGATTTTTTATCAAATGACCTTTTAACGCTTTATTTCTTAAAAAAACTAATTAAAGCTATATCTATATATATGAAAATTGTGTGTATTTAGGCAGCATATTTTCATTTATACACGTTTCATTAAATAATATAGACAAGTATTGTCTATTTATTTTATGTAAAATTTGTTCGTAACATCTGATAAGTTTGATAACATTATCATTCAACGAAGAAAGAAATTCACAATATTGATCCATATTTTTTAATATAATCTAAGCTTTCGGCTTACTTAAGCCATTATATATGAAAATAAATACGACATTGAGTGCAATAGAGAGGTAGGAGGAGGATTTGAAGACGGAAGGAGAAGAAGAAGAAGAAAAAAAAGAACGATGAAGAGAACAATAGCAAGAGTGTTATAAATGTATCGGTGTGGGGTTAATTGAAAAGTATGTTAAGGTTTTATATAGTTTCATATGTGCTTAACAGGAGTTTTCTAATATGTAAGCAACGACTCAAGACTTCGGATTTCTGATTCAGAAAGTTCTTTGTGATCCGGAATGTTAAAAAGGGTTGAAACCAAGGCAGCGGATTCAACTGTCCTCCTGATTTTTGAAGTTAAAAGCACTACATGTTATTTTTTACTTTTATTTTATTTTTTACACGTGTATTGAGCACTTTTTATTGCTACTGTTTCCTGGTTTGATTCAACTCTGACCATTTTATGTATTATCTCTCTCTCTCTCTCTCTCTCTATATATATATATATATATATATATATATATATATATATGTATATATATATATATATAAAATTAAACCTAAAACGCCAAATAAACCTACCAAGGTTTCAACTAAGCGGATCGATCTGCGTAGGTGAAACCTTGGTAGGTTTATTTAGCGTTTTTGTTTTTTCTGGCTCTTGAGTTTTAATTAGGTTTGCTCTACTTAAGGTATTGAGCTCTGTATCTGAACTTGGATGCTAGACGATTGTCTTCGGCTGACGTACATGTTCTCTATTCTTTCTTTTTTTGTAGTTTTTTTTCCCCTTGGGTATTGGTCTGTTTATTTACATATCAAAGTACCCAAGGTTTTCCGGACGAGTATAATCTCTTATATTTATACGATTATTATTATATATATATATATATATATATATAATATATGGGGTTCGGGGTTACATTAAGAGGCATAGGAGGGGAAGATACCGGTTAATCCTCGACTTGAACAGGTTAAGATTGTCGTCATCGGGGAAAGAATCCTTTTGGTAGCCTGTTCCACAGCGCAGTCCACTTCACGGGAAGAAGCTGTTCGAGGGGAACATGATTTCTGACCAATGGAATACAAAGGGAATGTAGGTGGTTTGCTACAATATGAGTGGCACGGCGGGTCCTGGCCGTGTAATATCAGAACTGACAGAACCAAAGATTGGATGTCGTAAGACGCCTGCCACATGCCGTCTGCGAGGGAGAGGTTGGCGGGTGGAAAAGAATTTGTCACCCAAAAGGACTCTCAGATGCATTTGTACTCTATCAAGACTGGAAAGTGTGGTCCGGTGAGCTCAGGTCCAAATATGACAGCAGTACTGTTTTTAAGGGCTGATCTGTCTAATATAAAGGTAGAAGAAAGCTCTCGGAGTCTGGTACTTACTGGAGCGGTACAAGAAATCGGACATGATGACTGCATCTTTAGCGATCAATCGTATGTACGAGTTCTACTTGTAGTGGGGTGAGAAGGCACAGAGGGTCTCCGAAAGTGCATCAATTCATAGTGACTGGTGGTATGAAAAAACAGTACTTAAATTTGATTTTTTGTGGTGGTTATTTTTTTATGGTAAAGGTGGTTAATGAAACTGTTTTTTAATCGAGTTCCAACGAGAGAAAAGTGTGTATATTAAAAAGAAGAGAAGAGAGGTACCGCAAACGTTTTTGTTTCTAATGTGGATTTTTTCAAAAATATTATGCTTTATTTTCCATAATTTTACTACACGTGTTTCTGGTCTCGCGACCGTCTTCAGGTAAAAGGCGGAGATTTCCACATATTATTAAAAATATTTTTTTTTTCCTTTATGCTTTTCAATGTTAAATATTCTCGATATGAGACATTCTCTGTTTTTGTGTTAGTAATCGGAATGTCTTTCTTGAACTTAATATACATATATATATATATATATATATGAAAAAATATAGAAAATAGGAAAGAATTCGTTAGGTAAATAATCCAAAGTTCTTTAGTATTTTTGTTATTATTTTAAAAAAATAGTGCTCGATACAAAAGTAGAGCATAAATATAATTATTTTTTAAAAATATGATTCCATCACGCTACATAAGAGTTCTCATGTTTCAAAACAAGAGCCGAAAACTTCAATATAATTATTTGAATTAAATTGAATTAAATAATATAATTAATTGTTTTGAAACATGAGAACTCTTATGTAGCGTGATGGAATATATTTTTAAAAAAATAATTATTAAATAATGTAATTAATTCAATTTAATTCAAATAATTATATTGAAGTTTTCGGCTCTTGTTTTGAAACATGAGAACTCTTATGTAGCGTGTTGGAATCATATTTTTAAATAAATAATATATATATATATATATATATATATATATATATATATATATATATATATAAAGGAAAAAGTTATAGTAGTTCCAACGAGAGAAAGGTGTATATATTAAAAAGAAGAGAGAAACCTCAAACGTTTTTGGTTGTTATATATATATATATATATATTTTTTAAATATTATGCTTTATTTTCCATAATTTTGCTCCACGTGTTTCCGATCTCGCGACCTTCATCAGGCCAAGCGTGAAGATTTACACATATTATTAAAAATAATTAATCTTTCTTATGTTTTTCGATGTTAAATATTCTCGATATGAGACATTCTCTGTTTTTGTGTGTTAGTGACGCAAATGTCTTCCTGAATGGCCCCATATCTGTATAGACAGGATCATACTCAAGAATAACCTTCCGTGTATATGAAATGTGCTATAATTGTTTAAATGTCTTTTATTTTCATTTCCCAAGTACTATCGATCTTTTTCCATGATCATCTTCAGGTGTGCAAGTGGGTACGAAACTATATGTTGTTCAGCACATTATCAACCGTTTGCATTTAAAAGCATGATGAGAAATTAAGGTTATGATAGCAATGCACAGCTTTAAATAAATACTTCTACCCTTGAAGAAATAGTTTTTTGGTTTTTTTTTACTGTAATTTAATCTGTTAAAACTTTCTGTAAGTAATTAAACCTTAGTTATAAGAAGACGGAATCTGTGAATGCCAACAGAAGTGGACAGCCTAAGATGTGAACTACGAATTGATGCCACCAAATAAAGCAAGCACGAAATATTAAATATCTTGGAAGTGTTTTAACAGAGGAAAGTAAAATCTGATACAGAAAACCGGAGGCGTATAGGAATAACGAAAGGTGCCCACCAAAAGCTAAGCAAAGTATTAAAAAACAGGAAGATTTCGTTAGAGACAAAGAAAAGAAGTCTGAACTCTAATGAAATATCGGTCGGTCTATATGACAAAGAATTCGTTATAATATCCTCACTGATAAAGACTTGACACAAGAACAATGCGATTCAACAGAATGAAGGTGGGACTGCCATAGATTGAACATGTGAGTAACGATGAAGTTTTCAGCATTATGGAAACTAAATGACACTTATACTTAGAATCGAAAGTGACAGTTTGATATTTCTAGAACATATTGCAAAGAAAGAAGGCTTCTAGAATCTGGCACTCACGCGAGATATTGAAGGTAAAATCGATGGGAAAGAGACAGATCTGTGATTAGGAGGCATAGAAAAAACACAAACCTTAAGAAGAAAAGAAAACAATTAAAGAACATGAATTAAGAAGACAGGAGATAACGATTGACATAGTGTTATACTAGATCATACCTATTCTATTGAAAATAGACTCTCCCACAGATAATAAGTAGTAGTAGTAGTAGTAGTAGTAGCAGTCGCTAGGGGGTAGAGTGAGTTGTGTGCGTCAGTCGATGTCGGACATTAAAGTATGAGCCCCGCAACTAGATTGCTGCGCCATTAACTATTATCTCAAATTCCTAACGTTTTGTACGTCGAACCTAATTTAGGACCGACTTAGTGAAATACAAGCCTCCACTGTGAAAACTACTCTACAACTTGATTGAAGCTGATTCGACAGACCAGGACCAATGATATTGTTGACCCTTGTTTGGATTTTATCAAAGAGTTCAAGGTAAATAGCAGGGGCACCGGAACATATGTGCCAGCAATATTCTAAGCATGGATGAAAGATAGATTCTGTATAATCTATCATACTTCTTGATTGCTTGTGGAACTCTATCGTACATAGTGTGTTAGAGTTCCACAAGCAAAAAGTGCAAGAGAGAAAAAAATTAACATCGAACTTAAGATTGCATATAATTTCATCTGTAAAACGATGAGACTTACCTATTAATCTAGTACCAAATATTTAAAGTCAAGATACCAAAGATAAAAGCTCACCAGAACAATTGCTATGAAAAAGGTTTACGGTAATAGGAAATGCCAGATCAAGACCGATAATATTGCAGATTTTATTTCGATTTTATCAAGAAGTTGCTATACGTACCATCTAACCTAATACTGTGTGCCACATCGGCGACTAAAGTATTCTGGCGAGAATGACGTTTAGACACAAAGCAGGATTAAAACCAAGATATGTCAAAAGGTGGATGTAATTTCTTGTAGGGTCGAGGGCTATCTAGTACAAAGGGGTATACTAGGCTCCATTGTTATGTACGCTGCTATTGCGGTGAAGGCATGGCATCGCTGGGCAGAGGACTACCTGACTGAGGTTAACGGATAAGGCCTAGTTTTCAACGGATGGAATCAGCGGCCACGTGTCCTTCGATACGTTGATGCGAGCTTGACACTAGTCCAGTATTGCGATTAAATTAAAAAAGTCTAGGTACCATAGCAGACAGTGAGAGGCAACATTACGGTAGTGGGAAAGTGAGTGAAACTGAGCCGCCAGATCAGGACCAATAATATTGCTGATTCTTCTTTGGATTTTATCAAGGAACTCAAGGCAAATAGCAGCGACACCGGAACATAAATGGGACTCAATATACTGGGAAATTCCAGAGATTAATATGTGGCAACTGACTGCTGCTCGTCATGGAATTTGTCAGCTTTCTGTAAACCCGTTTTGCAAAGAATTTTGAATAGCCAACAGACAGCACTAACATGACATACCTGAAAACTTTCACAGAGATTTGCAAGGCCGATTCTTCTATCAATGGTAATGCGAATATCAGTCTTGTTTGTTGCTTTGCTCGTTCACCGCAAGAGCTGACCTGCTACTTCGGTCAGTTTCACCTTTCTCTCATAGTCTGAGATTACTACTATTGATATATCTTCTTCCTCTTCTTACATCAAGTACAACCGACTCATAAACCTTCATTAAACGTCTTTGAATGTGTACATCACGTTCTACTTTGAAATATTCCATGACAGCTCGTCGATTACAACATGCGTCCCAAATGTGCAACCATTTTAGAAGAGAATTGTGGGTAATGTTGGCTTTTGTTCCCACTGAGGTTGGTATATTTATCTATGTATGTATATGTGGGGAGTGGAGGTGTAGATATGCTAGGCCGATGAAAGAAATTTGATAGACAAAAAACAATAATAATAATAACTAATTATATCTACATATAAGAGGCATATTTCTCTACTATCATATATATATATATATATATATATATATATATATATATATATATATATATATGAGACCGGGGTTCGATTTGTCAAGAAAGAAAATCGGACTGGAGGAGGTGGCGGGGAAAAGCATGAGGTACCTTTGAAAAATGCCTGAAATTCATAATACGGTTTGAACCAAGCCTTGTGAGTGAAATTGTGTAGACGGAACAATTGGGATCGTCGATATCTGTACTAGCACAAAGCCACAAGTCATCGTGACCGAGGGTTTGACTCTGCTGGTTGTGTTCAAATTGTTGATCATTCTAGATAACACGCTCCCTCCCAGAAACTGTAATTAAGGTCTGCTCAGCATAGTTGCAGGTGGGTATTGAATAAACACGAATGTGTCTGGGCGAGCGTCTTCAATAGGGATTGGCCAGTCGACCTAATAGACGGGTATCCTCGAATACGAATGGCCAGCTATTATATATATATATATATACATATGTGTGTGTGTGTGTTTGTGTGTGTGTGTGTGTATGTGTGTGTGTGTGCACTTCGATTTGGTGTAATGGTTAGAAAGATTGTCTCGCTAGAACAATTACGACTGAGTAGTGAGTTCGATCCTCACTGGGTACCCCTTACTTTCTGCTTTGTGCCACATCCAAGCTACGCTTGGAAAACCACTATATATATATATATATATATATATATATATATATATATATATATATATATATATATATGTGTGTGTGTGTGTGTGCGTGCGTGCGTATGAAATATGTATCTATCTATCTACCTCTCTCTCTATATATATATATATGTGTGTGTGTGCGTTTGTATATGTGTGGGTGGATGTAGTAGTGGGATAAAAAGAAATTTGATAGACAGAAACAAAATTATAATAATATTTATTGCATATTAGTAAGTTTTCAGACAAATCATCTGTCTATTATATCTACATATCACAGGAAGCATAAAGGAGAATTCTTCCCTATATATATATATATATATATATATATATATATATATATATATATATATATATATATATATATGTGTGTGTGTATGTGGTGCATCAAAAATACTCTTACAAACTTCGGGTCGGGTTCCTCACATCAATATAAATATGTCCGCAAATCATTCGTTTTTGAGTTATTTGGTTAAAGTTTAGTGTCTACGCTCTTAAATACACAGTCCAAAATACAATCCCAAAATGCTTTGGGAGCGGGTCCCTGATAGACACAAAAACAAGGTAAAATTTTTATATAAGCATATATCCAAAAGGCTAGGATCTTACCTCAACACAGCAAATCATTACAAATTTTGAAAATGTCCTCTGCTTGCTTCTAGGCACGCCTGAACCCGTTGGATCAATGATTGGTGGGCCCTTTCAAATACTTCCAGACGATGTGAAATGGTTTCTCAGGCCCCCATGACACGTTGATGAAGCATCTCTGCATTATTCATGTCTGCTGCATAAACCAATTGCTTTAGGTGGTCCCACGGTTAAAAATCTAAAGGATAAACATGCAGGCCATCGAAACGGCCTCCCCCTACCAATGCAACTTACATGGAATGTATATGGGCTTTTGTCCGTGTTTATATATATATATATATATATATATATATATATATGAGAAAAATTAAGTTATGCTATATGTATGGGTTGAAAATTGTATTATGTAAATATAAAAGTAGACATTGCGGTCACCTCCCAGACGCGAAAGTCCGTTTCATGCTAAACGCAATTGTCTGATAATTGCAGGAAACTGACTGTCGCTTCTAAGTGTTGACTTCAATGTCCATATATATATATATATATATATATATATATATATATATCGGATTAGGTCTATATATATATATATATATATATATATATATATATATATATATATATATATATGAATGTGTATGGGTGTGCTTGTATTGTATAATAAAGACAATCCTGAATGTAAACTGTAAAACATATATATATATATATATATATATATATATATATATATATATATATATATATATATAACTAAAATATATAAAATATGTGTCAAACAATATTCCTATGCTACTGATTTTCCGTATGAAAGTTTCATGTGGACATTTCGAAGTTGGTGCTATTTTTTCACACTCACAATAAGAGTGACGATATCTATATATATATAACACGCATAGATAGATAGATAGATAGATAGATAGATAGATGAGATGGTTGGTAGGTATAACCTTAAACTTAACAAATTTCTTTCTTTATATACTCAATATCTTTATCTGTCGGTATGGTCGGTTTCTTTGGGACCATCGATGCAGTTCAAAGAACTTACCCACGACTCACATCAGTGAACTACTTTATAGATGAACTTCAAAAGAACTGCCTCATATTGGAGGAATCAGTTGTTTGAAGCTGTCCTATTTTTTAGTATTTTCCAGAAAGTTAAAGAAAAATAAATTATAAAATTTTATTTTTCAGGTTTAAACTGGAAAAAAAAATCTTTCTATTACGTCTCCCGAACATCCAACTACAGGAAGATGGAAAATTCAATTATCTAATGTAATCTCTTCGGATAACGTATAAATATTGTGCACCCCCCCCACACACACACACACAAAAAACATACACACACACACACGCATATATATATATATATATATATATATATATATATATATATATATATAACTAGCAGCATGGCCCGGCGTTGCCCGTGCTTGATTCAAAAATCGTACGACTCATACAACACTTGACTTAAAATACTTTTGCCCTTCCTTGCCTTTAAAGGAGTGACCTTTGGCGTGCTGATGTTGCTACACGCCTTACATCTTGCACTGCGAATTTTTTCTAAGCTCTATACTAAACATTGAATCTGTTACGAAAAATGAACACAACACGATCAGCTTTAAAAAAGGACTC
Organism: Acanthosepion pharaonis; assembly: GCA_903632075.3. NCBI lineage: Eukaryota > Metazoa > Mollusca > Cephalopoda > Sepiida > Sepiidae > Acanthosepion > Acanthosepion pharaonis. The sequence continues at coordinate 210,818 of CAHIKZ030000218.1, read as the reverse complement.
GTAACTGGAAAAACCGAATGAAAAAAGAATGTTAACAAAAAAATACTTTTTCACACCCAACCCAGTTCTGCGGAATCAGAATCAACGTTGAGTTTAAGCAAGCAAATGAGCCAAGTGGAGTAAAGTGCCATGCAGATTTAAATTTTTCCCACTTGTGACGAATGCAGCTATCGATTTTTTTTGCATGCTAGTTAACATTCGTGTCACTCAGCTTTTGGCTCTCACGCTGGTCAATATAATCTTCCTGCTTATTCGTGGCAGCCAACTATAGGCTATCACTCTGGCCAATAGAAAATGGCCGCAAACTACATTAAAACTGCCGTAGAAGCATGAAAAAATCGATTATATCCACTATCGATGGTAGTTGTGCATGTAAATCTTGGTGCAAATCTGTCGAAAATTGCGGCCCTGCATTCGTTACACACACACACACACACACACACACACACACACACACACACACACACACACACACACACACACGCACACACGCCTTTTATAGATAGAGATAATGGGGAAAAATACATATTAAATCTAATATAGATAATATAATACGCAAACCAAATATTAATCTTAAAAATTCGGGTGAAAAGTCCGTATTATATTTTAATTAATGCTTTATCTAAAAAGCAATGTCGGATTTACCTCATCCGGGGCCCAAGTAAGGGGCTTCATATCTTAACTAGTACAGGGCCTCATTTTTTCCTAAATCCGGCGTTGCTAAAACGAATAATAGATGAAATGCAGTTCAAGGAATGTGGATTTCTTTAGTTGATTTTTTTAGAGGTGATGCATTTTGCTAGGATTTTACAAATGAATAAGGTTAAAGATACTCATATAAAATATCAATTTAATGTGCTTCCTTTTTACACATTTTATGAATTCATTTTCGTAGTAAGCTTTGTCTTTTCACCACCCACCCACCCCAGTTACTGTTTTACCATTCATAGACATGAGCTTCTTACGTAAGTTACACGCTTTATCTCTCTGTTCCTCTTGCCTTCATTATTTTCTGTCAGTGTCAAATTCGCCAAGCTCTCTTTTCTCCTAGAAATGCCCACTGCCCCTTTCTGGTTTAAAGTATAAGCGTCTTTTTTTTATCCCATTTTACTTAAACTCTTCTCGTTACTCACATGTACAGTTCATGGGAACCCCATCTTCATTCTCACGAACCACATTGCTGCTGTTTCAAATCCCTTCTTCATCAGCATTAACTACCTTATTGAATTACCGATATTACATAAGAGGTCAGCACACTGTTTTTGTTTCTAAAGAAAATGTTCTTTTTCTTAATAATTTTGGGGGAAAGCATCTCGTTATCAATTGAACAGTTAAAAAAAAAATCCGTAGATCTGTGCATGGCGGATATTAAAAGAAAAAGAGGAAACATTATTTCTACAAAAATAAAAATCGATACACGAGTCCCTTCTAATTGGTCAAATTGACGTCTGAAAGACGTATTTCCCTACCAAAACTTATAGCTCTCTGCCATCAATACCCTTGTGCAAATTAATTGAAAAAAATTCCGTTATTTAATTTTTTCGTATTTTTCTAATTAAACAAGACCCAATGCACATGTTTGTACTTCGTATGTCCATTTCACGAAGTCGTTCCTTGAAGATTGGCCATAGATTCTCGATTGAATTTAAATCAGGAGAGTTTCCGAGCCAGTCGATAGTAACTTGATTTTCTCACTGGTAAGACTTACCAATACCTTCGTGCAGCGTTAAAATTTTCGTACACTTCCTTTGAGTAACTTCCATCGGAGACAATGGCCTTAGGACAACTAATCGACAATCGAGGCAATAGAGTCTGGGCGTGATGAAAATCTGACGCAATCACGGTTGACGCAATACTCTTCAAGGCCAAACAAATTTCATCATACACCCCGAAAATAGATTCATATTACTGCACACCACTGCAAATGACCTAATCTGAGGAAAAATAGAAATCAATTACTCACTGTCACTCTAGTGGGTCTAAAACTGACCGTATGGTGAAAGAAAAGAAACTAAAGCGGTTGTTTCAATTAATTTGCACAAGGGTGTAAATCCCTGGGAGTAGTAAGGGTTTGGCATTAGCTTAAAGATTTATAAAAAGAATTCAGTTAAAGGCGCCATTCTGTGAACACGATAGTAACACTTAGATTTTTCAAAGAAATTAAATAAAAATATTTTTTAAAGATTCCAAATAATTAAGTGTCATGGGTTCTTACCTATAACTACAGAATGAACTCTTCCTAACAGTATGTATACTACGCCTCTCAAGAGAGAGGGTCGAACTCTCTGCATCTGAGCAGAGAGGAATCCGGACAAGGCTCCGCCGAAGGGCAGTCACGTTCGGGGAGGTTGACCAACCCGATAACGTTTATACGGGTTCTACGGCATTTTTTTGGTCGAGCCTACAGGCTCTGGAAACCCACGTTAAACTCGGCCTTGTGCCACATGCAACCTTCGTGGGGGGGGGGCTAGATACCGAATCGAGTCGAGCCGATAGTAGTTCACTCCAAACCAAACTGACAGTCATACTAACACCTTCCACATCTTGTATTATTATTTCATGTAATATACTTTCGTTATTTCTACTCTTGTGTTCGTGTTGTTCGTCCTTGGTCCTAACCTGGACCATAACATTAAGTAAATGAAATTTAAACTTTACTTAAAATATAAACTTTAATTACATCAATCGTTACCGCGTATAATAGGCTCAGTGCGGTTAAGGCATAGCATCGCTGGGTAGAGGGTTACCTAGCAGACAATGCCTTGGGTTCGACATCGGCAATCAATGACCACGTGTCCTTGAACTCTCAAAGTCGAGGACATCGACTGTGGTTTGACCTTGAGAGAGACGCTAGGTTAACTTGACCAATGGCCACGACGCATTAATCAATGTTGTTTTGGCTTTCAACCAACTCAGTGACCCTTCGACGACACCAATGAGTAATGATCAGGATTATCAGGATAATGTCATCTAAGTACCTCATTTATGTGGCAGCAATATTCTGTGTAATTCCAGAGGTTAATGTGTAGCTAGCGACTTCATTTTGTCATGGAATTTGTCAGTATTCTATTCTGTAAGCCCGTTTTGCAAAGAATTTTGAAAAGCCAACAAACTGCATTAACATGGCGTACCTGAAAGCATTCACAGAGTTTTGCAAGGCCGATTTTGCTTTCAGTGGAAATGAAAGTTTCAGGCTTGTTGTTTTGTTCGTTCACCTCAGCAGCTGGCATGCTACTACTGTCAGTTTTATCTTTCTCTCTAAGTTTGACATTACTACTAATGATACATCTCCTTCCTCTATTTATTTCAATTTTGACCAGTTAAAAGCATTCGTAGATATGTGCAAGGCAGCGAATTTAATTAGGCTTAAAATCAACGAGGCATTTAGTCAATAAATACATCACAAGAACGATCGCATTAGATATATCAAAATCCTTTGACATAGACTGACATAGACTATTGCTACACAATCTCTCAGTCTATGGAATCACTAGACCCGTGTTCTCAATTATCAAGTCCCTCTTAATAGATAGATCCATGAACGTCGTTGGTAAATGCCAATCCCTCACGATGAATTAGATCTATACAGGCCTCCACAGGGTTCGCTTCCCTGTCTTATCATTGTTTCGCTTTATATTAATGCTCAGACTAAGAGCATACTCCGATCATTAGTGAATATCTATGCAGATGATACAATGGTATATTGGTGAACCTCTAAAAATCAGAGTCTGGCAACTGATCTCGCTACTGACCTAGCTCTAACAGGTCAATGGCTAAATCATTGGCTAGCCAGTTTCAATACGTCAAAAATCAAACTGGTAACGTTCCACCATCACTGAATAGACACTCAATGTTCGCCTATCGTGATGACCGGGTGGTCTCTCAAGGAGACCCCATTACAATGAATGATTAAGGACTTAAGCTCCTAAGTTCAACTAACTCTAACCCTCACTGCTAAGACCAACCCTGCCATGGGTACCGTGTTGAATCATCCTCATTCCTTCGTATTCCATTAATAAGTGTAAGTAAGAGTTAGTAAGTTCCACCCGAACAGCTTTCTCGGCCACTACAATTTTAATCTTTTTATGTCTAGGGATAACTGCTATCTTTCCCACATATCTTCATAAATTGCGCTTCTTCCCTCTTACTCTTAACGCTCATACAACAACCTCTACCATGAGTGACTCTTGGGCCTTGTATAGGGTGAATATTAGAAAAGACAATTTACCGGTTTTAAACCTTTAAGTGATTTAAACCCTGTTGAGATATAAACAAAATTTTATCTCATGGGGAAAATTTCTAAATTTGAAAATGAAATACTTTCAAAATACCGGGTGTCCCCAAAAATTACATCATTTAAAATTTGGATATCTGAGTAACTGAGAACGTTCGAGAAAGCTACGCAAGACATGCTACAGCGTGATCGGCAGAAGCTGCACTACCGACTTGACGTGTGTCGTGTCACGGATGGTGCGCATATTGAACATTTGTGAAGCTTTGTGAAATCGGTTATAAAATCTACATCGCTTTGACGAATTTTGACAGATAAATCTTTTATTGTTCAACATGAAGTCTGTTTAATTCCGTTTGCCCGGGATATGTAATTACTCAAATATTCACATTAAATGATATCAATTCCTTTGAGACATGCTTAATGAACAGATTATTTGTTCAACTCACACTCTTTAGAAATCTGTTACAACAAGTTTTAGATCTGATTGAATGATGACATTAATATATAAAAAAATAACTGTATTTCTCAATTAGAGTGTTCATTGATAATTCTGGTTTCCTAAATGTTCTAGAAAAGATAGAGGAATGAAACTGATGTCTCAATAAAGTATATTTTATTATCTTTAAAATTACGATGGATGAAGTAAAGTAGAGACTTAGCAAATATAGAATAATAAAATGAAGTAATTTATTTCTGTTCAAAACTGTGAGTGCTGATTGATAAGTATCCAGGTAGATAAAATATTTTTTAAACCAGATAGAAGAAAGTAAATTATATCAGGGTAAGGTTTATTTAATACCCTTAGAAATAACGAAGTTTGTCCGAAAAATAAACTCTCCAATCCTATACAAAATTTATATCCCTACCAAATTAAGAAGTGTAATTGCTAGCACAGTTCTCCAACACTATAAAACAAATTTTTAGATTAGATGGAATTGTGAAACAATTAGTTGGTTGATTCGTTTTTTTACGGCTTATCAACTCTTTGCGGGCTATTTAAAGCCAGAAAATATTTTTAGATCGTAAGAATTCTTTTCTGAGATAATGATGTTTTAGTGATGCAAGTCTTACGAATTAACCCATAGCTGGGGGAGAGGAGGTGGATTAATACCTTTCCCAATCGTATTTGCGCCTAAGTTAATATAACGAACCCAACGGCATTTGAAACCCGACTCTCCTATTAACAATTCCGAGCCATTATCAATTACACCACCTTCACATCCAAGCTTGCAGCACCAGATATCCCACAAACAGACACCTATCTATGTGCTGACAAGGTCTCACATTGCCTATGTCCGGTGACAGTATGGAGACCGGTGTTTCAACGTGATATGGGCGTAAGAACAGTATCCCAGAGCGGTTATTCATCTAGATACTGACCAGGTTCGAAATTGGCTAACTTCGGTGATCGTACAGGAACTAGTTTCAAGGTGATATGGCTGTATGCACGTCATTCCAAAGTGGTCACCCACCTAAGTACTGACCAGGCTCGACGTTGCTTAACTTCGGTGATGAAATAAGTATCAAAATGACGTAAATGTAGTTCTCTTTTTAAAATAATGCATTATTAATATGTTATGTCTCAACTCCTATAAAGAAGATCAGGTATAGATAGGAGAATTAAGCTGGAATCAAAATTAAATGTATTTTTTCTCCAATCCTATTAAACAAATTTCTAGACCAGATATGACAATCAACGTAAAGTTATTTACATTCAAAATAACGACGATCGATTGATTAATAAGTAGATTATATCAAATAGAGTAATAAATCTGATATCAAAAGGAATTTCTTTTCTTCAAAACTAGAATTTTATTTTTTAACACAATTGCCATTTAATACTATATATTAGGACCTTGAATAAGTTCTCGCTGATTTTTCATGAAAAGCAATCTTTTATTTACAAACATTAGTTAGAAACATGTCACTGAAAGTATTGCCCATCACTAGCCATTACTTTTTTTCCCATCTTTCTGACAACATTTGAATCCCACGTCGGAAAAACGACACGCCTTTTGAGGCTAACCACGAGTCAACACATTTTTGGCATCTTCCTAAGGACGAAAGTGCTGGTCAGCAAGGCCATATGCCATCGATCGGAACAAGTGAAAATCGGACGGAGCAATGTCTGTTGAATACGGCGGATGGGGTAGAATTTCCCATTTAAGCGTTTCCAAGTAGGTTTACACATGTTTTGTTTTGCAAAGAGGAGCCTAGCGTTGTCATGTTACAAAATCACTTTGTCGTGTCTCTGTTCGTATAGTGGCCGTTTTTTTTTTTTTTTTTCAATGCTCGGCTCAAACGCATCAATTTTACTCGATAACGACCCCCCCGTGATGATTTCTGATCCCACCAAAGCAGAGCAGAAGCTTCGAACCATTGATATTCGGCTTTGGCGCCGATGTTGATGCATGACCGGGTTACATCACGATCTTCTACGCTTAGGGTTATTGTAGTGTATCCACTTTTCATCAATGGTCACGGTACGATGCAAAAAACCCTTTCCTTTTCTGCCGTTGGAGCAGCTGTTCATACGTGGCAAAACGCCGTTCGGCATCTCTCAGCTTCAACTCGTACGGCTTCCAGTATCCTTCCTAATGCTTTCAAATGTTTCAAAACTGTAGCGTAATCAACTCCTAATGATTCTGCAAGTTCAGCTTGCGCCTGACATGAGTCTTCATCAAGTAATGCCTTCAATTCTTCATTTACAATCTTTTTCGGTGCGCCAGAGCATGTTCTTTATCTTCAACATCAAAATCATTATTTTTTAAACGTCTAAACCAAAATTGCATGTTGTTTCCGACAGAGCATGGTCGCCGTAAAACTCAACAAGTATTTTGTGTGCTTCAGCTGCAGATATTTTTAATAAAATAGTGCAGTAAAATTAACCGCAAATACACTTTGTTTGGCGCGAAATCTGAAGTGTTTAACGCTATGAAAAACAAAGTTGTTTACACTTCGACGAAATGACATACACTGAATTTCAAGCTTGCTTATAGTACTTCCTTATAGAGGCGTTACCATCTGAAACTACACGCGCGCAGTTTTGGAAACGCCATCTTTTGAAAACAGCCCAGCATAAGGTCCTAATATTTTCCCAAATATTCTCTTATATTTTTTAATTCCATGAAAGAAATTTATGTCTAACTTTTGCTCCATTAGTATACAAATCCATTTTCGGCTTTTCAATTTCGGAAAGGAAAACATGCCTGATGGTGTCACATTACGTTTGTACGAGGGATATGCACAAACAGTTAATTCAAGCTTCCAATATTTATGCTGTCTCAACCAATACAATCTTAACCTTTTCAAGTCTAAGGTTACATGTTATTTTTCCAATATTTCCTTAGAAATAAAAACCAACATATTCGACAAGTTGTTTCGGAAAAAAACAAACAAGATGTCTGACGGTACCAAATCAGGTTTGTACGGAGGATATGCAGTCAGTCAGTTATGTGTCATGCGTGACACACGCTTAGGCGATCATGTATCTTTTCGATGCACGACTGACGAGGCAGATTTTTTCCCCGCAGTAGGATGCCATTTCTTTCTGCGGTAGACCAGTTGCTATCCAAGGCTATAGAACCCAGTCCGCCCTGCTATTTACCCATAGCTGGGAAGAGAAAAGGATTCATACATTTCCCAAGTGTATTAGCACGTCAGTCAGTCAGTTATGTGTCATGCGGGATACACGTTTAGGCGATCATGTTTCTTTTGATACATGACTGACGAGACAGATTTTTTATCCCTGCACTATGTTGTCATTTCTTTCTGCAGTAGACCAGTTGCCATCCAAGGCTATAGAACCCGATCTGTCCTGCTATTTACCCATAGAGAAGAAGAGGGTCCATACCTTTCCCAAGGGTATTAGCACGTAAGTGACTGTAATGGATTCGACTGGAGTTCGAACTCGGCTCTCCGATTCCTCAATTCTAGTCGCTATCCAGTACTCCACCGCAGAACAGACTGAACTCCGGCGTACAGTTGTTTACGCTTTTTGGGTGACTACTACTATTTAATAAATTTTGTCTTTTTCGCTATATCGCCTAAGCTGTACTCCACGACTGATTTACTCAAGCTCTGCAGGTAGGTCATGGGCTGCTTTCTTCTGACTCTCTTGCCTTCATCTGTCCTACCAATGGCAAATTTTTCAAACCCTTTTTCTTCATTATATACCATAGGAATTTCAACTGTCTCTTCCTGATGTTATATATATATATATATATATATATATATATATATGTCACCGTTTGGTTCTCTTGTCTCTTTGCCCACATGTTCGGTCCATGGTATTCTCAGCATCCTTCTGTAAAACCACCTTTCTGTTGCTTCAATTCTGTTCTTCATCCATGAAGAGCATCTGTCCCCGCGTCCGTCTGTCCGTCTGTCTGTCCGTCTGTCCGTCCGTCTCAAGCGGTGGACACCGTGACGTCGAATGATTGCCGTTCGACTCTCGCTTTTGCAGGCCTCTGCCTACTGCCGGTCCGCTCACGGGTTTATTCTCCACGCAAATCTCGAGCATCCAGCGACCGTCTCGACGAAGTTTGGGGAGAGAACTGTCCGCCACCTCTACCGACCGCCTTCCAGTTGTCCGCGCGTCGACACCCGCTCTTTGCTCTACCAAAAACGGGCTAGTCGTGCTAGACACGCATCTACTACTCGTCGGTAATGACGACTGTCCAGCATTCGTTTTAAAGCAAAATAAAATTTCATTCAGCTCTTATTAACCAGGTAGTTTATTTGAATGCGAGCAATGTTTGAAAATACTTTAATGGATTAATTGTTAGCCATTTTCAAATTAACGGTCAATCGTTATCTATCCTAGATATTCTCATCATCTACATATCTTACTTCCTCCATATACACCCTTAGAAAAAACTCATTAATAACCTTGAGTGACTCTTGACTCTTTTAGTGATTGAAAACTAACAGAAAAATATATTGCGCATTTTTGGCTGTGATGTATAAGCCTGATATGCATTTATCCATCTGGTTCTCATGATCGGTATATTGGCTGCGTATATTTATACCCTAGTATCCCGTTACTGGCTTCTTGCTATCTCACTAAATTCTAATATTACTCCTTCCTTCCTTCCTTCCTTCCTTCCTTCCTTCCTTAGGGGTGATGCGTGAACCATTCTTTTCGATTCATGATCGACTTGGCAGAAGGATTCCGATTGTATACCACCGTTACATCCTGCTGTAAACTAGTTGCCAACCAAGGCTATAAGACCCAGGCTAACTTGCTTTTTATCTCTAAACTTAGGGAGAGAAGTAAGGGATGCGCATCTTTTCCAGTGGTATATGCGCGCAAGTGAATGTAACGAATTCGACTGAAATTCGAAATCGGCTCTCCGATTTCAAATTCCGAGAAGTTATCTATCACTCCACCTGCATATTCAAGCCTTACAGCACCTGTTATTCGCAATCGTCACCCATCTAGGTATTGACCAGGATCGACGTTGCTTACTACTACTGCTAATACTACTACTAATATCTTGAAATAGATGTCCAAATGACGCGAGGCATAAAACTCACTACTATACCAACAGTCCGATAAACAAAGAATTGACAAAGAAAATTCAAAAAGAACAACATCATTTTACCACAAGTAAGGCAGTAAAGCCACTCAGACGTAAGTGGTTACTAAGTGTGAAAAGAGTATTTAAAAAGAATAAAAATACAGACAAAACAGGAAATAAACTGTATTTAAGTCGACAAAAGATACCGAGTGATATTACATTTAAATTATTAAAGATCAAAGCTGGAAGCCGAAATAGACTTCCACAAGCGAAAATGGCGAGGGAAATTGTTGGCATAGAACTTAAGATTACATTTAACCATTTGAATTATAAAATGATGAGACCTCGCTGCCATTCTATTACAACGCTGAAATTCGTAATGTCGATGCACCAAAGATAAAAAGTCATCAGAACAATAATCATGAAAATATTTATAGAAAAAGCACAGTTACATTAAGTTTTTTTGGGAAAGTGAAGGAAGCCGAAATGCCAGGTCAGATGACAGCAATATTCAATGCATAGACGAATGTAACATTTTAAATTAGATTCTGAGGAGAGAAATTGTCTAGTTCGACCCAGTGAACTAAGTCTCCTAGTAACAGAAATAGAAATAAATTCAATATAATGTTTCCACTACATCTCAACAGAAAGAGTTAGCCCGACAATACAAAATGAGTTACTCTCCTGGAAGTTAGCATTTTGTCCTTGAAAATGAAAATCATTTTCCCATGACAGCTGCATCTTACAGAGAACATTGTCCTTGTGAATTTTAAAGTATTTTCGCTTATATTGTAGGTTATAGATTATTATTTGTGGTCAATTTATATAATTTAAATTTACATTAAGTTTGTAATTATCTTGATTTGTAAAGAATTTATGTACTCAGAAACCATTCTATAATTAATGACTATCATACATTAAATTTATCTATGTGTACATGGTGTAAATGTGCCATGAATATGTGCCATTAATTTGTGCCATGAATATGTGCCATGAATATGTGCCATTAATGTGCGCCATTAATATGTGCTTACTCAACAACAGAATTAACGCCAATACTAGTTTGATTACTTTCTGCTTACAAATCTGTTTCATGACAAACCATCTGTTACCTCAAGTCTCTTAGTGGAATACGGTGTGATGTTTTTGTACGTACCGACATGAATAATAATAATAATAATAATAATAATAATAAAGTTTCCGATAGACTCATTGAAGGGATTCCTGGTAGCACATGCCTTAATGAAATACAAAAAAAAATGTACTCACAAGTACAGGTGACACATTACGAAGAAGTTTATCTATGTAAAATATGTGTGATCTTACAGATTTTTTCATGCAATGTAGCCATTTCTGACCTTAGGTCTCTGGTTGGGATTTAGAAAGAAATTTGCATACAAGAGAAATCCAAGGAAATAATAATAATAATAATAATAATAATAATAATAATAATAATAATAAATAAAGAAAAAAAATGAATTATACCGAGTATTAAGTGCTAAGTGTTTACAGAACAAATTTCGGTAACGTTGAGATGTTCTTTTCTCCTGAAACTATTTTTTTTTTATCGAAGAGAAATATTTTCCATGGAAATTCCATTAGGAGATTACATTTTTTTCTCGCCTCTTCTAGAAAATGGCTGTCATGTCGAAAACTGAACTTAACCGTAAATATGGATGAAGAAAGAAAAATATTTCTGCCGATCCTTTAGGGTCCGATTTTATATATTTTTCGTATATCGACTATAGAGTAGTCGTATTTTGATCTATGCTTTATTTTGTTCTTTAAAGCCTTCCATACACATTTTTTTTTTAGTAAGATGGTCCCATTAAAGGATCAGGTTTTATATATTTCGTAATGATTTATCTGTTTCTTTAAATCCCGCCGATGGAATTTGCACTTCACAGACTGAAGTTATAGACATTACTAACAATGATACCCACACTGATTATGACCTTCTCTCAAAGCAATTTCAGACAAAATCCTTAATATATATATATATATATATATATATATATATATATATATATATATATATATATTTAGTTTATGCAAACTTAGGTAATCCGTATGGGTAGACTTGAGGAGGATGATATCCCGAGAGCTCAATGTAATATTCAGAGCAGATACGTTTGAATAAAAGACAGACCACGTTAAGATTCCATGTAATAAGCTATTTCACCATAACCCCTTTAACAGGCTTCTGGATCATCAGACTTTACTTCCAAAAGCTAAAATGAAAAATGAAAAGAAATTCACACGTTTTTTACGGACCTCATCAAGTATACGTAAAATTAACGAAGTGAGGAAGTGAGGTGGGAGAGAGGATATGTGTGTGTCATATGTATCATTTCAGTTTCCTATTTTGGAAGTAAAGTGTGATGATCCAGAACCCTGTTAAAGGGGTTATGGTGAAATAGCTTATTACATAATTGCTCTGATTTGACATTAAGTTCTCTGGATTACATCCTCCTTGGGATTATCCATACGGATGACTAAACTTTTCATTACTTATATATATATATGTGTGTGTGTGTTTGTGTGTGTGTGCGTATACAGAAAAGTTACTTACCTGATTTCTTTTACTAAAATAGTTTTTGTCTATTGTTTTTGAGGTTAAAATAATTTTTAATCTTACTAATATAAAGACCCCTTCCCGACCACCTAAGAAAAAAGTTTATTCACCCCAAACTTGACGAAAACAAAATTTTATTGTCTAAATGCTTATGTTATTATTAAGAGGAAAGACCAAAGTTTTTTTTTTAATTATTTTTAAAAAATGTTCCTTCTTTTTAGAACATTCTAAATTTTGATTAAAAAAACCTTTTTTCTATTTGTATCAGCGGAACTAGTAAATAACATAGACAATTTTTAGCACGTTTTTTTTGGTATGACACATTAATTTGAAAAATCGTGCAAAAATAGAAATAATTATCGGATGTTAATGAAACTTTCAGGAACTATTCACAGATGATCGAAATTATTATAAATATGTTTTTTTTTATGAAAGTCATGGTAAAATATTTTTTTTAAATATTTATTACCCCCCATAACTAATTTTATGAAAACGCTAGAAATTCGATCGCATCGGTTTTAGTGATTACAATAATTAAAAGCACAGGGATTTGAGGAATGCAAATCATGTTTTTTTGGTTTTAATTGGATCCGCAGTATCTGAAAATCAGCTCTGAATTGTAACATACAAAACTCAATAAAACAAAGATATTATTTAATTTCAAATGCTTTTATTTACTTTTAGTTGTTTTTATGAATATGGACAATATTTTCTGAAGGCAAAAATATTTTTTCGATGAAAAATGAATTTTTAATACAATTATTTGTTATTTCATTAATTATAATAGATTTTACATTTAAGTTGTTAAAATCTTATAAAATTAGTTAAAAGCCGCATCGGCTTTCATAAGTGTCCTTATGAGATAGATCATTTTTAGCGCGTTGTAAATTGTATCATTTTGACTAATAAGAAGATCCACAGTAATTAAAAATGTAATTTTGTGCTTATAACCGAGCTGTAATTATAAAATACGGAAGACCAACCAGA
>CAHIKZ030000218.1:182500-192500 GCA_903632075.3 Acanthosepion pharaonis | reverse complement strand
GAGCCCGTATAAAGTTATAAATTTTTTTAAGTGCACACGAACTTTATGGACACCTTGTATTTTAAAATTGTAAAGAGACTTTATGGAAAACCTTGTACTATTCATTATTATAAACTGTATGTCTTTTACATCCATCCATTCTTTTTACTTCAATCTATTTTTCTTTTTTTCTTTCTTTATTTCTTTTTTTCTTTCTTTTACGTCCATCCATTCTTTCTTTCTTTTACTTCCATCCAATCTCTCTTTTTTTAGACTTTCATCTTTTCATACTTTCTTTCTTTCTTTCTTTCTTTCTTTCTTTCTTTCTTCTCCCTTGTCTACATTTAATAATAGTTTTCCTAGTTTCCTTTCCCTTTCTTATATCAAGTAGTCTATCTCACTGACTGACGGGGCGGGGGAGGGGGCATTCAGAAGTTCTGTAGTTTCGTTGTATCTACCTATCCAATTTTGTTTCAATAAACCATGACACACTCTGCCTTTTTCTTAAGGAGTAGTCATTTTTAGCGGTTCCTTTAAGAGTACCTCTTTCATCAACAGGGTACCACAAATGCAATGTAATTAAAAACTTTGATAACTACTGAGTACATAGAACAAATCGGATTATGATATCTTATCAATTGTCTTTGTAATATTATTTTTTTTAAATTGTAAAGAGACTTTATAGACACCCTTTACTTACATAAGTAATAAAACCGATAATATAGCGCGCTGATAGGTATACATTATATATTTGTGTGTGGGGTCTGCATGTGCCACGCTCACACGTGCGTTCTGCATTAATAAGCATTAAAAATATGTAGAAATTACTAGAATCTCACGTCCTTTTTAGGTCAAAAGAACTTCAGTCAAAAACGCTCGGTAGATAACCAGAGCTTTAATATTCAATAAATCAATAATTATTCAATGGATTTATCCCATTGATCGATTGTATATTTTCACGTCAAAATGTTAGATGGGGTCAGCTGTTCGATAAATCTTCTTCGATAAAAACGATAACATTTATCGAACATCAGACCCCGAAGAGGCATTTATCTCATGGATAATTAAATATAAAAAACAAGAAAAATATTCAATAATAACTCTAATTTACTTACTTTCGTTTATTAAGCGTTAAATTATCACTTAGCATCCTCCATAGTTTAAATTGAATTTCACCGTTAGCCGTAAGAATATTTTTGAGCATTGGTAAAGAATAGTTTTCACTTAGTCTTCATTATATTGTTTGGTTACCTAACCTAGGGAAGGTTGTTGAATAGAATAATCACACTATGGCTGGTAATAAACGATAATACTTAGGCCAAGAACAACACATATAAGATTCGACAAGGGTGCGTAGAAGTAGTAGTCAACTGCTAGAAAAGCGTCAAGTGAATTCCACAATGAATCTTCAACTGCAGACCGGAGACCCACAAACAGTATTCGCTACTGTATTTATGGGAATGGCTGGATACCATTTATTGTCCGTAGTTACGCTAAAACAGTTACTCACACCAAAACAAGGCCCGTACTAGGAATGACGATAAACTACATCCGCGTCTTGGGTAAGACAATAAACTATATCTGAGAGCAAGGCCTCTGATCAGGAGGTTTTGAGGAGCGTGGAACCACTTCTTAAGCAGCGGGTGGGAAGATGAAAAAAAAAATCAAAACAAGATTGTTGTTGAGGAAAATAGGTCCTTAGAAATATTTCTGTTTCTAATCCTTAAAGACCCAGTAATTCTTGTGTCTCGCTGTCTTTGCATGGCATGAATTCGATTAGAAAAATATAAAATAATTTTTTTTTTCTTATTGCCATAATAAAATTTCTAATAAGAAATCACTTTGTTAAGGATTTATAAAAATGTTCCTCCTATTTAAACTACAAAACAACTACTTTGGGGGCCAATTTAAAATAAAAAAAAAACAAGGCGTGGTCTCAAACATTTGAAAGTTATAACATGAATGCATTACTAATGATATTCATTATAGAAATGTATTTACATCTGGACAAAAGGTTTTATCAAATACTAAGAATTAATGATAGGTATTACTGATCGAATAAGGATAGCGTAAATACACTGCTAATTTCTTTATTATCGTAATTCCTCGAAATTCAGGAAGTAAGGTATTGCCAGTAGTCAGTTATGTAGGCAAGAATTACTAATAAAATAGGCTTATTTGTCATGTAAATATATATCTTTTTTTTTCAGAGAAATGCGTTAAAATCAGAAAAGGGATAGAGTTAGAGGTCAAAAATGAAAGTGATAGAATAGGACTATTATTTGTATAATTCAAACGCACTGATAGGCATTTGAAAATAGGCATACAGTGAGAATCAGGAAGAAAGATGTCAGTGGACAACAATAAATGTTAATCTCATGAGAAATATTCGATGGAATATTTCTCCGCTCGAATTATTTCTACAAAATTTGAGGCAAAAACAAAATGGTGATATTTTTACATTATTTGCTTATTTATTTTATTTTTTGTTTTAAACTACAAAATGTATTTACATCTGGACAAAAGGTTTTGTCAAATGCTAGGAATTGATAGGTATTACTGATCGAATAAAATATTTTTTTCTTATTGCCATAATAAAATTCCTAAACAAGTAAAATAAATTAATTAAATCAAGTAAAATAAATTAATATAAATTAATCCAAGTAAATAAATAAATAAACAAACTAACAAACCGCTCCCGATAAATTAACTGTTAGAAAAAAACAAGTAAAGATAATCAATCCAAATAAATAAATGAAGTAATAAACAATAATATATATATATATATATATATATATATATATATATATATATATATATATATATATATTTTTCCTGATATGGCAGCAATATTCAAACCATGGACGAATTTTAGACTTGATGAAGAAAATATGTCTTCATTTGTTCGACAAGTTTTTCAGCACCCCCTCTTTAAAAGTTTTGTTCAAGTAAATTTCTTTTCAATTTCCAAAAAAGTAAGGAAGACACACACCAGAAAAATGTCTGCTTAAATGAGAAGAATTTCGAATATATTTTTATATCAAGTGCTTCTTTATGAATTTTCAGTTGCTTTTTGTCGTTTTTATTTATTTCTTTTGTTTATTTATTTCACTTCCAGAGCGTCATTTGTTTCCCCCTTCTGTTTAACCATTGGCAAGTGTTGCTGGAGTTTTCTTTATTGGTTTCACACAATCGCGACTCCGATCAGTAGTAATTGTAAATCAGATATCTATTGTCCTTTCGAATCTCCAATAATGAATGTTTACAATCGCCTAGAATCTTTTTTTCTCTCCCTTGCTTACGGCAAGGAATTCAGGGCAATCTTTGGTCATATAGTGCCAATTCAGATTTTCAATCGAAACTTTTATTGTATTGAATGCTAAGCCTGGTTAAAACAAAAAAAAAAAAAATAAAGAGATAGATCAAACGGACAGCTGATGTTGAAAACAGAACTATTTTGGTTATGTTGGGATTTAAAATTAAACAGCAAAGTAGAAAAATATCAAATTGATGATACATGCAAATATCGAATAGGTATTAATTTATGCTAATAAGCACAGAGGTGAGTGAGTGCAACAGTAGACATGAATACATTTAAATAAATAGACATGAACGTAATGAAATATGTATATATAAACGAAGCCAATCGAAAACCCGGAAACATAACAAGGCCGAACATGAAAAATTCCTTTACGCTTTCAACAAAAAATATGGAACCTTTATCCTTCTCATATATATATATATATATATATATATATATATATATATATATA
Organism: Acanthosepion pharaonis; assembly: GCA_903632075.3. Taxonomy (NCBI): domain Eukaryota; kingdom Metazoa; phylum Mollusca; class Cephalopoda; order Sepiida; family Sepiidae; genus Acanthosepion; species Acanthosepion pharaonis. The sequence goes on along the minus strand of CAHIKZ030000218.1, from coordinate 188,748 downwards.
TATATAATAAATAAAAAAAAATCAAGTAAAATAAAATCAAGTAAAATAAATTAATCTAAATTAATCCAAGTAAATAAATAAATAACCAAACTAACAAACCGCTCCCGATAAATTAACTGTTAGAAAAAAAAAACAAGTAAAGATAATCAATCCAAATAAATAAATGAAGTAATAAACAAATTTAAAACTGCTCCCGCCAAAATAATAGTCAAAATAAACAATAGCAATCAACCCCAAAATTGAATAAATAGCTTTAATTATCTTCCCAAACCAAAACAAAACTATTAAATAAGCGAAATAAACGAATTTTTACGACGTTAATAAAACACCGATTAAAATAAAAATAAATAAATAAATATATAAGATAAGAAATAAAAATTAAATTAAAAATATAATAAAATTATAATAAAAATAAAACAAGCAAAATAATGTAACCCATTATAAATAAATCAACGACTTCCGGCAAAATTACCACCAAAATAGACTAAGCACAATTCATCACTGGCCCGTATATATAAATAGCCGAGAAAAAAAAAACAATACTCGTGGCCTGACGATTGCGTCTAGCATGAAACAGCCTGTCGCCTCTATGTGTTGACTTCAATGTACACTTTTCTATCTATCTATCTATCTATCTATCTATTTACACACACACATGCACTCACACACACACACACACACACATATATATATATATATATATATATATATATATATATATATATATATATAGTATATGAATATCTGTGTGTTTAGATATAATAGACAGGTGAAAGGGATTCGAGATAAAAATCAACAAAATTTATGATATTGATAGTTGAGATTTTAAAATCGGAATGCCCGGACACGCCTGGGTACTTTTTTAACGAGACAGAAAATTAAAAATAACGTGTTACTTTCTTTTCCGAAATTTCTTTTTAGTCTTTGTTATATATAACAGGGAGGAACGGTGGAGTAATGGATAGCGGCACGAATTGAGGAATCGGAGAGCCGAGATCGAATTCCAGTCGAATCCATTACATTCATTTATGTACTATTAACCTTGGAAAAGGTATTAATCCTCTTCTCCTCCCCCAGCTATGGGTAAATAGTAGAAAAGACCGTGTTCTGTGGCCTTGGATTGCAACTGGTTTACTGCAGAAAGACTATTGCAGGAAAAATATGCCTCGTCACTCATGTATCGAAAGAAACATGATCGCCTAAAAGTGTATCATACGTGACACATAACTGACTGACTATATATAACAAAAAATTTTCTTTGCTATTACACACACACACACACACACACACATATATATATATATCTATATATATGAAAACAGGTTTTAGGAATTTCTATTTGAAAACCTGTTTGTTTAATTTTTAATTGTGTTGTAATAAATTATACAATTTTTGAATAAATAGTTTTACATCCAAATTAAAGTTTTGAATTGAATTTTTCTAATTTTACATTAAATTCAAAATCAAAATTATTGGTAAACAGTCCAAAGTGCGGGCTTTTGTGTTGTTTGTGCTCAAATAATTTCTCCTGAGTCGATCAAGTTCTCCTGTTGCCTCTACTATGCTATGTGGGTGTAAAACTCTTTATGACTTCCCTCCACAATATGTGCCCTAGAAATGTCAACTTTTTCGTTCTGAAGCTTCATCGGTCTAATAAACTTTTGCGGAGTAAATATTACACCCCCGGTGACTATATGAACTAGTCTCAAACTGTAAGGAGCTAAGGAGGTCAAGCGTTTCGAGTTCGCTGCCAGGCTCGCGACCGACGTGTCGAACTGTCTTCTTACGGACGGAGAGAAACCCAAACGAGGCTATACCTACGGGCAGTCTCGTCTGGGGAGGTAGACAAATCCGACAGAGATTTTTTGCCCAAGCCTACAGGCTCGGAATCGCTCCACGTAAAAACCGGCCTCATGCCACATCTTGTCTTGGGGGTAGGTTTGGGTAAATACCTGTTGCTATTTATTACAGTAAAGAGGATACGAGTTGTAACTGGTGTTACAAGGATTTGGGAAATTCGTACTGAACGAACAACTACGGGAAAATCATGTGCAAATACTTGCGAAAATACATTAAAAATTAAAATTAGGAAAACACAGTGAGGCTGAAGCTAGTAAATCTAGTTGGAATAAATTCCAGCTGCTGTAATTTTGTTTTTATGTCCAAACAATTTATCTGTCTTTCCCACTCACTCTGCGTGCATGTAGGCGCGAGTGCGCGCAAACACATAAAGACACACGCACACACACAACCCCCCACACACACATATATATATATATATATATAAGGAAGATATATAAGGAGAATGAATTGATATGTGTCGTCTTCTTTTTATAACACCACTCCAGATAATTTTGATCAGAGCCCGTATATATATATATATATATATATATATATATATATATATATATATATATATATATATATATATATATATATATATATATATACACGCGTATCTGGAGTGGTGCTATAAAACGAAGACAACGCATAACAGTTCGGCTTTTATTCCCTTATGTATCTTATATATATATATATATATATATATATATATATATATATATATATATATATATATCCTCCTTAAATATATATATATATATCTTTTATGTATATATATATATATATATATATATATATATCCTCCTTAAATATATATATATATATATATATATATATATATATTAAATATATATATATATATATATATATATATATATATATATATATATATATCCTCCTTAAATATATATATATATTTATATATATATATATATATATATATATATATATATATATATATATATATATATATACACACGTGGTGTGATCAAAGAGTATCTGACATGGAGCTATATAAAGAAGACAACGCATATTAGTTCGGCTTTCATTCTCCTTCGAAGTAGTCCTCGTCAGAAGCCACATATTTTATCCATCATCGTTTCGATTGGTGGTAACATTCCTTTCTGGGATAGCGAGCAGCTGCCTCGTCTGATTCTCTTGGACTGACTCGATGTCTTGTTCCTTCCAACTGCGATATGATTTTTGAAGAGAAGAAACGTCGAAAGCGGCGCCATATGAGGAATAAGGTGGTAGTGAAAACTGGGGAACGTAGTCTTCAGACAAAAACTGTTGCCCAATCTATGGTAATAGATGAAACATTTGTGAACACACTCTACACACCTTACTTTCACTGTTATAAACAACAGATGTGAGAGAGAACATGATGCTCATGCGTGAAAGTGTTCAAGGTGAATCTGTGCCAAGCAGCTTGACTCTCCGGACAATAGCTCCGTTACTACAGCAAGATTATTGATAATTTTTGATCTGACTTCGTATAAAACCGCCAAGTGATTTAATAGCAAAATATTACAATCAGTTTACTTGAGAAATAGATGCAGCCTCCGTAACATAAAGCATTTTATTAAAAGTATTTTAAGTATTTTATTTTACTTTATTAGCTGCTATATTTCTCTAACACTTTAGATGTAGAATCTATTACTAATTCTAATTTCTATATTTCCATTTTGTATACCATATTAATTATATCTTATAATTGTCCTTTTTCTAAGAATTCTTTTTATCACTTACACCTCTTTATCTATATATATGATTTTTTAAAAAAATATAACTTGTTTTGGATTTAACTTATTATTTTTCTAATGTGTAATTTATTTTATGGTATTATATTTTTATTTTTAAATATTTTTTTTATTTTTTAATATAAGCATTTATTTTTATTAATTATATTTTTTAAAATATAATCTTACCTAATTTTGATATAAATTATTTAAATAGATCATATTTTAATTTATTAAATATGTGTTATTTTAAATATATGTTTGGAAGGGTATTTTTAAGTAGAAACTTGTATTTTTAAACTGAACCTTATCTAAAAACAACCTTTTTGTTTCTCTCTTAGTTTCAAATTAACACTTCATTCGTTATATAACCCCAATTTAATGTCATAAGGTTAATGTCCAGGTTTAATTTTATAAAACCTCTTCCCTTTAAGGCTAATAATTTCCATTTCGCCTGACCTCTGCTTCGTGCCTTTCGTCTAACTGAAACATTGAAATGGATAAATTCTGTAATTATTTTTCGACAGCTGCCACAGTTATATAATTCTAATTCCGGCACGAACTCGGTCTATATACCGGGGTTGAATATGAGCGATGGAATCATATTTATAAAAAAAAAAATAATTATATATATATATATATATATATATATATATATATATATATATATATATATATGTGTGTGTGTGTGTGTGTGTGTGTGTGTGTGTGTGTGTGTGTGTGGAGATTTTTATTATTCCGTAAACTTCACTGAACAAAACAAAAATGATTGGCATCACGGCAAATTCCCAAATCGTTACTTATAGTGTAAGCGCTACCATATGCGTTAAGATAGATAGATAGATAGATAGATAGATAGATAGATAGGTAGATAGATAGAAATATGAACAGAATTAGATAGATATCAAAATGTGCAAACAGAGTGGAATATGAACAGAGACAGATAGATATACAGACATAAACACACATACTATATTATATCATACTTATATTATAAGCGCTAAGAAGTTATAATAGATAGATAGATAGATAGATAGATAGATAGATAGAAATTAGACTATTTAGATAGATAGATAGATAGATAGATAGATAGATAGAAGGAATGCTGAGAAAAACTTTTATTAAGAACCTAAACTTCCCAAATTACTACCTACTTAAATCCTAAAAGAAATGACAAGTTATGATCCTATTTGCTAGTTTTTATATTCTTGTTTGCTTCTTGAAACGATTCCTTCTTTCCCCTGTTTATTTGTGACGAAATGCTAAGCTGCCTTCCGGAATTCAAATTCTTCCACATTGATGCCGATTCTCACAGACAATGGCGGAAATCGATAGAGTTAAAAAGTCGTATCAGTTTCTAGGAATTTACGCATGACATGAAAATATTTTGCTTATCATTGTGTCAAGCTACAGACATACTGTTGCACCACACCACATATATATCTACATATATATATATATATATATATATATATATATATATATATATATATATATATATATATATATATATATATATATTTGTGTCTGTGTGTGTGTGTTATTAATGCATTTATATCATTTGCCACTTTGCTGATTCAAGTAATATTCATCACTATTATTCCAGATTTTGATAAACAAAGCTATGTGTAATCTTTTTAGGTCCACTCGTCAGGAGGTATATATATATATATATATATATATATATATATATATATATATATATATATAAAAAGGGTGATTGAAATGTTACTCGTATTTTATGTATGAGTGGCCAGTCTGGAGTCCTAACCTAACGCCCTTTCTTTTTTGGGGGTTTTTTTCTTTGGGGTCGATTAAGGGATTAAGTCTACTATAGCAAACTAAAACTCTAGAAGAACCTGAAGGTTGAATACAAGAAGTTATGTCTTTCATACCACATAAGTCCTGGTGAAATCAGTTAACGTGATTCCTGAACGGCTTGAGTCGCTGGTAGCAAAATCTAGTGCCCATATCGAATTTTAATTCAAACCTCATGCTAAAAGCTTTTTTCTCATATCAATTTCTTGTAAAAATTATAGTTAATAAATAAATTATAAGCATTTACTTTTCTGTCTAAAGTTAATATAAATATAAAATTTGTCGCTTAGCTGATTGATGTTATATTCAATACTTCTCCACCAGAGTTTCGTAGACAAGACTTTGTTTAATCTTTCAGGTCAATTAGTCAGGAGGTATCGGCAATTACCTCCGGATTTTCTCATTTTCGTTATTATAGACAAGTATTGTTAAAAAATTCATGTTGTTTTGTCTCAAGTATTCGACTTACATCTTCCCGGCGGAGAGTAAGAAAGAAAATTGTTTCTTGAGAAATAGATTGTATCATTTTTTTTGTTTGTTTTTTAATTGCCATTACATTTCAGATTGTTGCAGTATGGTTCCAACATCGAAGGACATGTTTTGAATGGTCAAAAATCTGTTTGGAATAATAACTACTACAAGAATAGGAGCCGCAAACATTAGTTATTTTTTATTTGTGGATGGTTGCTTAAGTTGGATATGAATGCCTTCTATAATTTTTTACCTTTTATACAAGTACTTTTAAATGCCACGTGAGCCTACGTGAAATGGTGGTGGTTGTATAAACTATATAAGAAAATAGTGTTTCTTATTTACAGATATGCACTGCTCGATTCAGCGAATGAATGC